>VMDO01008200.1:0-85740 GCA_007922755.1 Pedetes capensis | reverse complement strand
CAACCCCCTCCCAAAAATCAATCTGCCATTGAAAACCCTATGAACAGCAGAGAAGCACTGACAATAGTGTTTCCCTTGTTGTACAGAGGGTCGCTATGAGTCAGATACCGACTTGACGGCACCTAACAACATGTTTAAGCTGCATTATTAGAAGAATATGATTTTGTGATTTTTGTATTTCTTTTCCCCAACCTCCTGAGGTGCCTTAGCATCATGCCTTGATGTTTGTGCTCTTGTCCCACATCATGCCAGAGAGTCACTGAGTCAGTGGTTGAAATGACTCACATTCTGGCCACGTGTCTTCCCCATCACCCTTTCTTCTTTAGTCCAATACATTTTTAGCCTCAAGATTCACCAAGGCTCTAGCACCGAATACTAAGCCAGCCTCTCATTTCTCTCCTGTGTGTGTGTGTGTGTGTGTGTGTGTGTGTGTGTGTGTGTGTGTAGTAAGGCTATCTAGACCAAACTCCTGGGCAATGGTGTCTTCTGCTAGACCTCTAGCAATTTCTTTCTATCTCTCATCCTTAGGTCCTTCTGTGGTTTTGAGCCCCAACTATTCTTGTTCTTATCTGTTATTATTGTATGCATTTGGAGGAGTACCCAGAGCCATTGCATCTAGAAGTACTCTTGCATTGTTTAAGCTACTTTGAAAGCCAGGCATGGTGGCTTACACCTTTAATCCCAGTGACTCAGGAGGCAGAGGCAGGAGGATCGAAAGTAGGAGGTCAGGGGCAGCCTGTGTAACTTAGCAAGACCCTATCTCAAAATACAAAGGAAAAATAGGCTAGGGGTATGGTTCAGTGGTGGAGCGCTTGCAAAAAGCATGTGTGAGGCCCTGGGTTCAACCCCTGGTACCATTAGAAAAAAAAAGCTAGTTTGAGTATTCTGTTATTTGTTACTCAATGATAAAATATTAGTCTCTGCATTTTATAGATTTTTAAATTGAGACAGAGAAGCTAAATGACTATCCCAAGGCCACACAGCTCGTAAGCAAGGGATCCTGAAAATTACTTGAAATCATCTGGATGGAAAGTCTGTATGGTTTTTTTCTTTTTTCTTTTTTTCCTTTTATTATGCTCCTTCCAGAAGAACATTTTGGGAGTCTCACAAAGACCAGGCTTTTCACTCACACTGGGATAAGCACAGCTTTGTCCCATCCTTCACCAATGCTTGCTTGCTCTTCTACTGTTTTTGCCCATGACTTTACCTTGTTTCATTGATGGTAATATCACAGCCGGATTGAACTGATGTTGCCAGCTCTGGGGTTTCCCGATAGTTCCTACTTTTCTGGCTTTGTTTGAATCACATATCCTGTGTGCCCACCATAAAAAGCGCTCAGCCTCATGGTGATTCACAGCTCCTCTTTACCAACCAACCACCCATAAAACAGACATCCGCAAGCATAGCAGTTCTGGCAAAAATGGGCCTCTGCAGTGTCTGAGTCTCTTTTGGAAAATGCTTTTGAGAGTTCCTCAAATGTAACCATGTACCCTGCATCATCAAGGAAAAGGGGTGCTCTCACCTGCCTAGTTCTCCCTCAGTCTCCTCTCATCCTCAACATTTGGCCAATTACAGTCATTTCAAAGGAATCCACTTGCATTTTTGGATCCTTTCCTTTAATGTAACTGTCTGGAAATTTGGGCCAGGCATGCTCTTTCTTTTCCTTTATATTTTCTTCCTGTTAAACTGGACAAGAAACTGCTGCGTATTCTCTTTCCCTTCTCTGTTTTTTTTTTTTTTTTTTTTTTTTTTGTGGTACTGGGGGTTGAACCCAGGCGCAGCCTCGTGCCTGCATGCTTTGCAAGTGCTGGACCACTGAGCTGCACCCCCAGCCCAGTTTTTTACTTTTTGAGACAGGGTCTCGATAAATTATGCAGACTGCCTCTGGTCTTGAACTTGTGATCTTCCCGTCTCCGCCTCCCAAGCTGCTGGGATTACAGGCGTGCGCCACCGTGCCCAGCTCCCTTCTCTATTTGTATGTAAGACGACATTGCTCACACTGGCTGAATAAGCAGGGTCGGAAGTGTTCCACACCCATAAGAAACCTTCCAGTCACCATAGTATGCAGGCAGCAGATGGGAATACAAATAAAGTTAAAATTAAATCAGCCCTAGGAATGTGTCTTCCAGAGCATATAAATAGTTCTCTCAAGAATGAACTCTCTCTTGACTTAAAAAAAAAAAGAAAAAAAAAAGCATAGTAATGTATTTTGTAAAATAAGATCATGGGCGGTGATTCTTTAATGTGGAATTGAGAGAGTAGATGGTAACATCAGAATGCACAAGTAGGATCAGGGCAATTTTGTTAATCAGATGATTATTCATGGCAACAGAAGGGTGAAATGGGTTTCCCAGAGAGCGCTCCATGGAGCATAGCTCTGGGGACTTTCTCTGAACTGACCTCTCTTTCTCTGAACTGACCTCTCTGACTTTCTCTGAACTGATGGGTCCGGGATTACATCAAATGCCTCTTGCACACAGCTTCAGAGTCTCTTGGCCTCAGCCCTCCTGTAAAGCCAGGCTGTGCTGTGAACACTTCTGTGTGGGCTCTGGGCAGCTTCCTGCAGATGCCCATGCTGTTCTTACACAAAGTAGGTGATAGATCAGGGACTGGCCATGCACTCAGACATGCAGGGGCCTAGAAGGGAAGGCCCCATGGTGTGTGTCTGAAATAAAGGTGCAGCAATCACACGCGTAGCTGGGGTCTCTTTCCTCCTCTCGCAGAAAGCCTTGGAACTGTCTCATCCAGCTGTTGGAGACACGTCTGCAAAGGTACCCGGACCAAACAGCACTGACCACTGGCTGCCAGCTCTCTGCTTGTGCTGGGGCTCTTCTGCCATGATTTGGACCTGGGATGTCCCCCAAAGGCTGGTGTGTTGAAGGCTGACAGAAACTTCAAGAAGCAGAGCCCACTGGGAAGTCCTAGGTCACTGGGGTGTGTCCTAGAGGGGGCTTGGGGAGCCAGATCTCTTCCTCTTTGGCTCTTTTATGTCCCAGCCATGAAGTAAACAGTTTGTCCCATGATGTCCCCTTGCCACAGTATGCTACCTCACCACAGACCCAAAGCAACAGGGCCAATCAGTGCTGGACCAAAATCTCCAAAACTGTGAGACACAATAAACTTAACTTCTTTGTAAGTCCATTATTTCAGGTATTTTGTTACAGTAATAGAAAGCTGACTACACATCATGCTTCATTCTGGTCCCCTGAATTATGGCTTCCCAATGGAAAACTTGAACTTAAGCCTTGTTTCAAGCTCTACTTTCTAAGAATCAGACAAAACACATACAGCAAAAACCTGCACACTTGGGAAATGCTGTGCACTGTATCTCACTTCCAAAAACCCACGATGTTCATCAGCTGTTTAAAGGTCCTAAGGAATCCCTTATTTAAACAAAGAAACAAGAAAACCTGCTTGCTGTTTTGTTTACCAAATTATCAAATCATTGGACCACGAAACATACTTGGGAAATCACTCTTCAAAACTGGATGTGAGATGGAGGGCACAGTGTCACATGCCTGTCATCCCAGCCACTTGGGAGGTAGAGGCAGGAGGATCATAATTTCAAGATCAGAGGCAGCCCGCATAACTTAATGAGACCCTGTCTCAAAAATAAGAAGCAACAAATGGGCTGCACATGGAGCTCAGTGGTAGAGCACATGCAAAGCATGTATGAGCGCTGGGTTCAACATTCCAGTGCCTAAATAAATAAATAAGTTAATTAATTAATTTTAAAAAACTGGGTGTGAGAAATGTGCTGTTGTTGTTAGGTGCCGCTGAGCTGGGTCCAACTCACAGCAACCCTCATAGGGTTTTCAGTGGTTGATTGTTTCGGGATTGTTTTCGGGAGTGGGCTGCCATATCCTTCTCCCATTTTTCCAGTGCTGGGGATTGAACTCAGGGCAGAGTGCAGAATGGTACTCTACCAACTGAGCTAATCCCCAGACTGGGTATTAGCAATACATCCTGAGAAATGGAAATATATAATTTACTGTACCACATCAAGGATTTAGAACTGTTTCTGAGAGTTCATGCAAAGACAATTTTGGGTTGAATGGTGGCCCCCAAAAGGTATTTCAATGTCATACCGTTGGAACCTGTGTATTTGACCTTATTTGGAAAAAAGATCTTCACTGATGTGATTAGGTTAAGAACGTTGAAGAGAGAAAATCATCTTGCATTAATCAGAGTGGACTATAACATCAACGACAAGTGTTCTTGCATGAGAAAGGGAAGATATAAGAACAGGGGGGAGGATCACATGACCACAGAGGCAGAGACAGCAGAGATGCAGCCACATGCCAGGGAACTGCTGGATCCACCAGAATCCAGGAGAGGGAAGGAAGCACTCTCCTTAAGAGCGCTAGGAGGGAGTACAACCTTACCAGTGCCTTGATTTTGGAGTTCTGGCCTTTCAAACTATAAGGGAGTAAAATTCTGTTGTTCTAAGCCACCCAGCTTGTGGTAATTTGCTACAGCCACAAGAAACTAATACAGATGCTTTTTGCCTAATGGAAAAGACATCTGGAAGTAGACTTGCCTTGTCACCTGGATGCTTGAATATGGAGCTGTTTACATCCGGCATGCTGACATATCCTATGTTAGGGTGAGCAGACAGGAGGAGAAAGGCAGTCAAGAAGGACTCAGTGTCTGTGCACTTAGCTCTCTGACCAGTGCTTGAGCACAGCACCTATCTGTCAGTCATCCTGGTTCTTGGTTTCCTTGCTTGTGAAAGGTGTTGAGTGATCACCAGCATCCCTTCTAGCCCTAAGTTTCTGGTATTTTCCATAGGAATCTTTAAACAAGCTCTTCCTATTATTATTACTATTACTATTACTATTACTATTTGCGGTGCTGGGTTCAAACCCAGGACCTCACACATGCTAGACAAACACTGCCAGCCTTTTAAAATGTTTTTGAATATCCATGGTTTAGCTTTCCACAGTTTTGTTTACTCACTGTCATCTGCAGTTGTCAAATATTAGGTGGAAAATTATAAAATTAAATAATTCATATGAGATATGATCAAAATATTGACTTTAAAATTTTAAATTTTTCACAGTAAAAGACATATTGCCATTAATCCCCCTTACAATACTCTCCCTAGCTTTGAACACACTCATCCCATCATTTTTGCCATGTTTTACAATTCTATAATAAATTTTACTCTAATAATTCTTTAATTTGAACATTCATGGTATCTTTTCATCCTGCCTCATAAGATTTTAAGTAGGGTGCCATTCTGAGTGGAATGATGAAATTCCATGCCATCCTGTTTCCTCCTGCTTGGGAAATAAACTATCCCTTTATTCAGCATTTCCATGCTGTATACACTACCCGCCTGCAGCGGTAGCCCTGTGGCATCCAATTCCATCAGATCTTGGAAGCTAAGCAGGGTCGGGCCTGGTTAGTACCTGGATGGGAGACCACCTGGGAATACCAAAACCTGTAGGCTTAGGAGAAGGACCTGGCAACCCCCTCCCAAAAATCAATCTGCCATTGAAAACCCTATGAACAGCAGAGAAGCACTGACAATAGTGTTTCCCCTGTTGTACAGAGGGTCACTATGAGTCGGATACCGACTCGATGGCACCTAACAACAACAATAACATACACTACTCACCTGTTAGTCACTTGGTAACACTCTTGCTTATCAGACAAACTGTCACAGGACCCAGGGCTTCTACATAGGGTTCACCACTATCTGCAGTCTGGGGCATCCAGGGGGAGTCTTTGAATGTCCATCCATAGGTAAGGGGACTACACTAGCAAGAGAAGAGGAGAAAAGAGGGAAAGAGGGAAAAAGCATTGTCCTCTCAAATTATCAGGAACAAACTGAATACACAAACACTGACTGAAACCCAGCTCATCTAACTGTGAATGCTCAGACAAGGCTACTCTTTTATTCTACACCAATGGAAGGACTATAGGACTATGGGAGCTGCAAGATTATTTAAAATTTCGGGTAACAGTGTCTCAGTCACCTTCAGTATAATTAGGTCCTGCCCATTAATTGCCTTGTAAGTTTTCACTTCCTTGACCTATTGTAGAAGGAAAATATGGACAGAAGTCCCTATTGCAAACACCTTTGTAAGCACAGATGTTCTGAAGTTTCTGCAAAGCTATGACTTCTACATAGGGTTGCTATGAATCGGACCTGACTCAATGGCACCTAACAACAACAATGACTTCTATGAGCTCCTTGGTCTGTTTTTGTTAGATTTTTCTTTTAAGGCAACAGAAGCCCACAAGGAGCTGAAATTTCCATGCAAATGCACACTCACCATCAACCTTATTTTGGAAATTCAAACATTTCCTGTAATGTTGCTTTTAATACCAGAGACCTATGACTGCTTCAGGAAAGTTAAGTTTAATTTTTTTTTATAAGTTGCATCATATTTTAAAAGTGTGTCAGAGTTATTCACTCTGTAAAGTTCTACAACAGACCGGCAGGTAGTTCTTTGCTTTTGGAAAGCAGCCTCCCTGGAGGCTCTTTCCCTGTCTCAGAGTGGGTTTGCACATGGCGAGGGAGCCCGTGTGCCTGCGGGCGCCTTCTCTATCTGCGAAGTTGCGCAGTGCCTGCCTTCCTGCACAGTCAACCTGTCAGAGGCACTTCAGAGGGCTCCGCAGGACAACCTCCAGGCTATAGAAAGCAGCAAAAGACTCTGGAAATAAGGCCAGATGCAAAACACAGTGACAGCTTTGGATTTGTTCCAGGGCCCCCAGAAGAAGTACTGCAGATACAGGCATTTTTTCATAGGGGTGGAGTGTGGGGAGGGGTTACTAACGTCTCTAAAATCTTTCCATAGTCAGAAGTAAACAGACTTAGCAAAGAGCACATATTTCATATGGACATTTTCACAGGACATTTGCAGGATGTTATACAAGCCGGGCCTCAGTGGAGTGAAGAAAACCCAGAACAAGAAACAAGGGGGCCTGAACTGCAGGCCTGACTTGGCCCTGCCTGGCAAGCAGCACCTCCAGCTGGCCTCTCACTGCTGCCTGGAGCTCATTTCCTCCTCCACAGCCTGGGATGGGGGAGGAGCCTCCCCGTCACTGTGAGGACAAAATGAGCTTGATGGAAAGGGCAGTGTGTAAAGAGGACATCTGTCATACATGTGCAAAATGTCCTTAGGAAATGTCCCAGGCAGCATTTTCCCACAAGGGGTGTGCAATCATTCTTGAATGCTCACACAATTCTCTGCAAAAATAAATAAGTAAATAAATAAATCAAATCAAATCAAATAAAGGTGTGGGGGAAGGTTCCCTAATGTCCAAAGTCTCATCTCTTTTTTGGAGAAAACAGGTTAATATTGAGATTCTTTACTTTAAGATGTAGCCAAAGATGTATAGGCACTGTAGCCCCCTGGAGTATGAAATGGTGGCAGATTGTCACTGGAATAACTCGAAATTAAGAAACTTGTATCTCATGGGGTTGCATCCAAGAATTATAGTCCTCACCTTATGTGACAGAACTAAAGCACGGTATAGTCAAAAATACTCGCAGCCATTGGAAGAGGAGAAATCTACCAATGCTACCTTTCTCCTCCCCATCCCAAATGTTCTTCAAAAATTCGTCACTGAGTGAAGCTGGGGAGCTGGACACATTTTCCCATAGAAGGTCCGCATAATGATGGGTCTCTGTAGCTGGGCAAGAACCTGACATTCAATGGACCATTGATATGCAGCAAAAAGAGAAAGCTGACTGCAAATCACTACACGTACCTCACCAAGGAATATGTGCTCCACGTGGTAGACTGCCCAAGCTAGAAAAGACCGTAAGGGGGACCCAGGCCAACATCTCACTTCACAGAAGAGGATTTCCTCTAGAAACATAACTAGATCACCCAAGGGCCCCCAATTTAATATTTTCCCCACATCTGGCTCTTTGTGAGTACAAGTGAATAGGAAGACTGTGCTATCTCCTTGACTATTCAAAGAAGTCATAAAGCCTATAAATCGATACTTTGTGCTGATAAAGAAACCATAACTCAGAGGCTTGTATGAAGCTTGCATGAAGCTTTTTTCCCCATCTGAAACAAATTGATATTCATTATGGCCACTGGAGTAACCACTGGCTAGCTGCACAATCTGGCGCTAGCCACTCTCTACCCTTGGCACTCAGAAGAGTAGTCAGTGGATGAGCAATATCACGATCACCTCAGAGCTTGGGAGCTATGCGGGGTCTCTGGCTCACTCCATACTTGCTGCGCCAGAGTTGGAAACGCTCCTCATTCTTACTCATCTGTACAGGAAGACAGGGATCAGGGTGCACTGAACCTTCCTTTCCAGGTCGAAAATACTCTGAATTCCTTCCTCCTTGTCTCTCTAACACCCTACAACCTCCTACTTCTAAAGAAATATTTGATAGGGAAAAAAATTTACAGAGAAAGCCCGAAGGTCAAGGTGAAGGGAAAGCAGATTGTGGGGATGGAGGTACCTGTTTCTTTTTATTAGATACGCTGGTTTCTGTGTGTTAGGATTTGATTGTTTGTAACCATCCTCTATGTTATTCACTAAGCCAAATCAAAGAACCACCCCTAATCTTTTCTTCAGTGCTTTTCAGAGAGGCTGGAAATGAGAGGCCTCCTCAGGGGAGACAGAATGAGGATGCCACGACATCCAGAAGTGAAAACCATGTGTTGGTCGGCCAGGCCTGAGCCAGTGGGGGGAAGGAGGGTAATGTTGGCAAACAGGATCAGCTGGGAGTCTTCTCCCCATGGGCTGCCCCCAGGAGCCCCCTCTGTCTTCGCAGTTATACGTGTGTCCGTGGGACACTGTGGCTGGTGGGCCTCCTCTAATGAAGGGCACAGAGCCTTCACTAAGGTATCCAGGAGACCCAGTGCTGGTCTCTCTTCTGCCACCAGAGAACCAAAGAGACCATGTGGGAGTAAAGCTTCAGTGACTCACCCAGACTGCTCCTCTCCATAGTTAAAGAACTGACTTGCCCAGTGCACTAAGTCAGCGGTTAAAAATGATCTATTTGTGTGTCTAACTTGCCTGTGGTTTACTGGTGTGTGTTTTCTGGTAGATCCTCATTTCCAGCCCAGGACTTTATTGCTCGGGAGAACAAAGGAGCTCTGAGTAAGGTTTGGGGTCCCAAGAACCAGGATTCCCACAGGCAGAGAGACTTAGAACCATCTTTTTACTCAGTGGCTTTCCATTATCTTGGGTCAAATAGTGGATCAATCACTTTCACTTTGGTCCTGAACTTATATAAAAGAGTTTCTGTCTTTCCCCCCAGTCTTTAGGCCTTTACAAATGACCAGGGCAGCACATGCCCAGGAGATCCATTAGCTGAGCCTGTATCCATACCCCAGGAAAGTAGCTCAAAGGCAACAATGTAACTAGACCAAGTAAATTTCCTCCTAAGAAGCTCTGCTTGTTTTCCTCTGGATTTAGCCCCAGTTTTCTGAGGCTCCAGCAAGTCGGTGTTCATGGCTACAGAACATAAAACCCTACTTCTCAGTCATTAGCCTTGACCTTCACATGCAGGGTAATGCTGAGCTCTTCCTACGCAGCAGGCTAAATAACGGTTTTCCATTCTCATAAACATGGAAGCTTTAGGAGTCTAAAGTTGACTTTGAAAGTGACACACAGCTACACAGAGATTTGTTTGCCAAACACTTGCAAATCATTTTCCTTCTGCAAAAGCCTTTCAAATGTTAGCTTTCTGCGTACCTCTGCCCACAAGGGGCTCTCCTCCATGGGACTTTGGGAGGAATTTACATTCCAGGACCCACTGGACCTACGCAAGGCTTGAACATTTGCAGCTCTTCAGGACCAAGTTTTCTGAACTTGCTGGGGGAGCAAGGGTCCCTTCATTTCCCTCAAGGGCAGAGAGCCATTTTCATGAAGATACTTTTATTTTTAGTAAGTGAGCTCCACAAGGAAATACTGAGTCAAGACTAGTAAAGCGGTCCAGACGAAGCAGAGCTGGAAGAAAGACAACAAAGCCTGTGGTGTGACAAGATTCTGGACTTTTGCTGTTGTGTTTCATCCCTTTTTTTGGCCTTTCTTTTCTCCTTTTATTTCTTTTTCTTTTTAAATTTCTTTTTAGGAATGGGTACATGCACAACTGGCATTCAGGGTTTCTATGAAAAGCAGTTTTCTGGAACTAGAATCAGCTCACGGAACTAGATCATAGACCCATGGGTACAAGCCATAGTGTGGAGTTCATTTTCCACATGGCTACTTTGTGAAGGAGATATTCAGTTACCCTCCAGTCCTCCTTAATCAAAACCACAGGAAGATCAGTGTTTGCTACAAAGACTATCTGAATCATCAAGAAAGAAGTAGAATTTATTTTTATTCATCAATGGCCCAAAGAGTCATCTGGTCAGGTTCAATGGAAGTCAAGGCAGAACCATGGGGAAGAGGTACATCTGAGTCTTTCTCCAAACATATTACTCTCTATTGGACTAACACAGTATTTCCAAACACACACGAAGAACACATCACATCATTTTCCACCAGAATGGAATATTTAACCCAAGATCTGAAATACGTCCCTGTAGTGTTTGAATTAAAGCATTGGGGAGGAACCCACACCCACCTCACAGCCACGTCCTTTCAGCACTGGATAGGATGTAAGAATTACCGAGCACTATAGGATTAGTCCTCACTCTGAAGTCACTGTCCCAGCACCTCCTGTGCTAGACTATCCAGACAAGAAAGCTGAAAATAACTTCAAGTGTGCAAAGGTTTTATAGAGCCTCATGCAGCAGTGTTGAACAACATCATGAATGCTGTGGACATGTTGTTGTTGTTAGGTGCCTTTGAGGCAAATCCGACTCATAGTGACCCTATGTCATAGGGTATTCAATGGCTGACTGTTTCGGGATTGCCTTGGGAGTGGGTTGCCACGTCCTTCTCCCATTTTGTGGTGCTGGGAATAGAACTCGGGACCTCAGAGACTGCAGAGCAGCACTCTATGAGCTAAATCCCAGAGAACGCTGGGACATGATGAACGCTGTGGACGTAACTAGATTTTATTTTGTGTTTATATTGGATGGTACAAAAAATGAAAAAGCAGACTTTTCTAAAAATCAAGAAAATTTAGCAGGTAAGAATGATGGAGAAGCTTAAAGATTTCCAAAAATAAAGGGACGTTCTTAAAAACTTAGCTTTTAGCTGTACTGCATTCTTTGAAGGCACTGTTTATACTGTTCCTTTTCTTGCAGTCTTCACGGACAAGGCAAACATTTGTAGAAAGCTCAAAATCCAAAAAATCCCAAACAGCTAAAAGATATCAACTAGGCAGCTTCATTTCTATAAATCTAGATAAACTCATTTATTTTAAGGCCAATGAAGGAACAATACCATAAGGTTACTGGTTTTTTCCTTGTACTACATGAACAAGCAAAGGTGCATGTGAAACAAGCACGTGCATGCACACACACGCACGTGCACACACACACACACACACACACGCACATAATTCCGCTCAGCAACACTAACCACACTAAGGGGCTGGGGTTTAGCTCAGATGGTAGAGCGCTGCTCTGTACTCTCTGAGGCCCTGGGTTCCATCCCCAGCACTGCAAAAACAGGAGAAGGACCTGGCAGCCCACTTCCAAAACAATACTGAAACAATCAGCCATCAAAAACCCTATGAATAGCAGAGAAAGAGAAGCACTGATAATACTGCCAGGCATGGCACAGTGTCGGGGAGTGTTTTGTTCTGTTGTACATAGAGTCGCTATGAGTTAGACCTGACCCAAAGGCTCCCAACAACAACAATAACAACAACCACTCCAAAACAAAATATAAAGACTTATTCCATGACTTGGAAGACCATTAGTTTTGCTTGAAATTGGAAAAGAAAGAAAAACCTACAGACAGGTCTTAAATGCCAAGGCCAGTGAATAGACAAGATGCTATGATCAAGGATTTTCATCTTCCTCTTTGCATGAGGGCAGGTCACCCCTGTCTCTGTTTCTTTCCCATAATATGACAAGATAAGTATTCTGGATGAGTTAGCCTTCATAGCAGTCCTCAAATACACATCATTTTTTACTGAAGTAGGTGTGCTATATATTAAAGTGCACACATTTTTAACATGCAATTCAATGAACTCCTCTGAATACATAGCAGCTGCCAGCAAGATCAAGAAGATCACATATTCTATTCCTAATTATCTCAGGAAAATGTCCCACGTTGCTATCCTACTCAATCCTACCCCTCTCAGAGTCCGCTGCTAGATTTCAGGTTTCATCTGTATGCCATCTGGACAGGAACAAAGATTTCTGAAAACCTAAAGGCCATTTGCTTTTCCTATCTCCAGAATGAATGATGGTCCCATTTTCACCAACAGTCCCTGTATTCATTCAATAACTATTTATTGAGTGCTTATTATATGGCAGTCACTATTTTAGGTCCATGGGATAGAGCCATGTGCCAAATCAATAAAGGTTCCTGCCTCTCGGACCTTATAATCTAACGGGGTAGACAGGAAATAAAACAGAAAGATATTAATAAATTATGTACTATGCTAAAAGATTTTAAGTGCTATACAAAAAGCAAAAGTAGAACAAGGCAAGAGAACTCTTAAGTCCCAATAGAAACAGTAGGGAATGACTTCCGGTGAATAGGATGGGCAGAGTTGGCTTCTCAGAGAAGGCGAAACAAAGACTGGAGGATTTGGGGACCGGCGGGAGGGGTTAGCTGGGTGATCATCCCAGAAAACATTGTTCCAGATAGAGGACAGTCAGTGCCAAGGCCAGGAGAAAGGAGTCTGACTACAATGACTGACAGCAAGGAGGCCAGTGTGACTGGCAGAGACTAGCAGATGGGCTCACGGCTCATGGTGTCTCGGCTCCTCCCGCTGAGGACTTTGCCTCCTGTTCTGTATGGAATGAGGATCCGCTACAGTTCTGAGAGGAGGATGGATATAATCTAATTTTTGTTTAAAAGTTTCACTCTCACCATTGTGTTGAAAATAGATTACAAGGAGCAAGGGAAAGGGGATGAGAGCAGTTAGAAAGTTTCTGCAATAACTCACATGGAAGAAAACACAGGCTGAGACCAGAATAGTAGCAGAAATCATAAGACATGATCTGATTCTACCACTGGGGGCTGAACGCAGGCCCTTGAGCATATGTTTGCAAGCACTCTGCCACTGGGATGCACTGTCCATTCCTTTCTCTCTTTCTCTTTCTCTCTCTCTCCTTTTTTTTTTTTTGAGTCAGGATCTTGCTAAGTTACGCAGGCTGCTTCTGGCCTCAAGCTTGTGATCCTCCTGCCTTCACCCTCCGGGTTGCTGGGATTATAGACGTGCACCATTGCACCTGGATTCCACTTCTATTTTGAAGGAAATGAATTCAAGGATTCCCTAATGTGTTTGGATATGGGCTGTACTAGAGAAAGAGAGAAGTCAAGAGTGTGCCAGGCACTATTTGTTGGTACTTACCACCACCCTTGGCTGTCCCATCTTCTTCTTCTCTTCCAGAGATTGGAAGTCTCGAATCTACATTTCCAAGATCATTTTGCCATCCAAAGGAACCTTCGGTGCCCACCCACACGCTCCCCATGGAAGGCTCTGGACCTGAGGCACTTGGAGGAGGGCCGACATTCTTCTAGCACCAACCACAGACACCCCTAGTGGGGGGGAGGGTGTCACAGCCTAGGAGCACACGAGCATGACTGCCTATCACTGATCATCGCTCTGTGCAGTTACTCAGTTCAGAGTCCTCCCCTCTCTCTGGTCCCCAGCCATTCCAGCAGTGCTGGGGGTGCTGGTGTTACCCTACAAGACAGAAAGGATGAGGAAGAGGGAAGCGTGGGGGAGAAGGAAAAGGAACAAATGATGTGGTGTTAAATGGAAAAGGAACAGGGCCAGGACTTGCAATGGTCAAAAATGGTTTATCAGACTCACTCCTGCCCCTAAAGGCCACTCTCCTCAGCATTTCCACTGATCACAGGTATGTCAAAAAGCCCAGGAATCCCAAGTCACCCCCAACATTGACCCTCTCATCCACGTCAAATTCTGTATGTCCCTAATCTGGATGCTAACCTTGTACTGTACACCTTGACATCCACTAAGCACCTCTACTGTGTCTGCTGGAATTCGAGGTCCCAGGCAGAATCCCCTCTGACCCAGCCTCACCTCTGGACCTCCTTCAACTTGCACTTGATCCTTATTATTCATACACAGATTTCTGTATTTGTTAACTTACCTACTTGTTACAAGTTATTTGCAACCCCAAAATAAATATTTGCAGTGTTTCTGTGGTCGCTTGTGGACACCCAAAGTGGCAAGAGAATTGAGTCACCCACCCAAGGTCAAGTAAGACAACACTCCCTGGTTTTAGCTCTCACACTATAAAGCAAGCCTTCTTTTTGTGGTATGTTTGTTGTTGTTGTTAGGTGCCTTCGAGTTGGTGTCAGACTCCTAGCAGCTCTATGTACAGCAGGTATAACACTGTTGTCAGTGCTTCTCTGCTCTTCATAGGGTTTTCAGTGGCTGATTGTTTTTGGGGAGTGGGCTGCTGGGTCCTTCTCCCAAGCCTACAGCACCTGATGTTCCCATGTGGTCTCCCATCCAAATACTAACCAGGCCGGACCCTGCTTAGCTTTAGGGATCTGCCAGGATCGGACACCACAGTGCTACGGCTGCAGGCATGATATGTTTAGTGCTACATTTTTCTAATTTTGTATAATTCCATGATTTCATTGCTTCAAAGTCCTTCTAGCAGAAGAGCACTGTGACGTGCCATCTGGATAAAATACATGCATTAGATGAGTGTCACTCAGGTGTGAGTTACAGTGCTGTTGGCTGGGTATTTAATCTTCATGAACCAACAATACATATCCAATGAGGTGCCTTTAAACAGAAACACAGTTAAAACAAGGTTACGTATAGTTCCTTGAGGAAAATACTGAGTAGAGGTTCAGGGGAACCGAATCCTGCATTTCCCAGAGCAGCAGTTCAGCGTGTACCCATCCCATGTTCATAGCACATGTACAGAACCCACCTACATGAATAGTGAGAATAACCGTGCTTACCTGCTCACTGACTCTGCCTGAAGACACGGCTTCCCGCACCACCATCTCAAAAGGACGGCCGTTTATTACTTAACCCTATTTTTCTGAATTCCCCCTGCTGGAGGTGAGGTGGAGGGCTTCCCACTGGCTTCTGCAGGTCCTCCTTCCACCACAGCCCTCCTACACTCACCCCCACCCCGCGGCTGCTTTAAAGAACAACCACAGGCTACCACATGTGGTCCTGAGGACAGCCACTTTCCAACCTGCTGGGCACTCCACCCCCATTTCATGGAGACTTTTTGTTCTCTGATCCTTTGTCATTCTTTCCTCTGCTACTTCTACCATGACTCGTGAGGATTTCAATATCCACACAGGGCTTCGAATCACTCAGCTTCTCAATTCTCTCTCCTCCTCCTTATGTGGACCTGTCCCTCCCCCCTCTTCCATGGGCTGCCACTTTCTCCAATGCCCCAGCCCACTCTAGACCTAACCGTTGCTCTTCACTGTGCCCTCCAGAGTCTCAATGCCACGCATTCCACGTTCTGACCATCATCTCCTAGCTCTCCAGATCACAACCTCTGGGGCCCAAACCTCAAAAATGCTTCAAGGCCATGCGATCTCCAACCACCCCCTGCCACCTTTTTGCTACCCATTCCTCTACTCAAAGCAAGTGTACAAATTCCTTGTGTGTATATCATCTTTTCTGATGGCCTATGGCACACATTTCAATCAGGTAGCCTGTCACTCTGCTACAATGTCTGTCAGTCCAACCCAACATTTCCTCCTCCCTTCTTTCTTGTCTGTCAGCAGCATCTATGCCTGCTGATCATCCCCTTTTCCTTACTGCCCACTTTCTGGTTTGGCTTCCAGAGCATCAATGGTTCCTGGTTTTCTTCTTCTGTCACTGCCTACCCCTTTTTATAAACTATTGTATTCTTCTTATTCCTCCATTCTCCAAATGTTGGTGCGTTCCAGAGACCAGTCCTTAAATCCCCTCTCTCCTCTATCTACTTTGACTCTTCATTTAATCTTGTCTAGTAAATGCGATTTCTACACTGATGGCCCCCAAAGGTCTGTCTGCAGCAAGGTCATTCTGCACTTCAGATTTGTTCATTCACCAGCCTTCTTGGCTGTATAATGAGTATCTTAAACCTACCCTCTTTGAAGCTGAACTCCTGATTAGCCTACTCAAACTTGCTTTTTGCCCCTACCATTCCTCTTACAGTAAGTGGGGACTTCATCTTTCCAGTTGTTACAGCCTGAATCCCTGGACTCTTTGGAGGCTCCTCCTTCTCTCAGATCCTTTTCCTGCATGTTATCAATTGCTCTGGGCTCTGTGTTTGGGATATAGCCAGGAAGGGGCTATTCACAATCTCTTCTGCTTCCGTAATCCCTTTCCAAGACTATTAAACCAGCCTTCACCATCTGGTCTTTGCTTCTCTGTCAGTGTGGTGACTATGGTGGTGCTGGTTATGGTGCTGGTGGTGGTGGTAGTGATGGTGATGTGGTGGTTATGGTGGTGGTGATGGTGATGGTGGTGGTTATGGTGGTAGTGATGGTGATGATGGTGGTGGTGATGGTGGTTATGGTGGTAGTGATGGTGGTGATTATGGTGGTGGTGATGGTGATGGTTGTGGTTATGGTGGTGGTGATGGCGATGGTGGTGGTGGTGGTGTGTGTGCAGACACACGTGTGTGTGGCATGTGTAAGCACATATTTTTGTTCTATTTTATTTTTATAAGTAACTAGGGTGCTTTAGAGATCTAAGTTGGACCCACTATTCCTCTGTTCAAAATCTTCCAGAGAGATTTTTCTCTCTTTCCAAGTTGTCACTGCAGATTATATCACCCTTCCTGATCTGGGCCTTGGTGCTTCTCCATCTCATCTCCTGGACCCTGACCCTCACTCACCTCAGGGCCTTAGTGTTTGCTTCTCCCACACACGGCCCATCTGCTGGCACTCAGGGATTTTCTCTACTGTCATTTCCACACCAAGTGTGGAATTCACCAAAAATGATCATTGTGTGAGATAATGGCTAAATTAATTAGCTTAACTTAGCTATTCTGCAATTATCCAAACATGCTGTACACCAAAATACACATAATTCTGTCACCTTTATTTTTATTTTATTTTACTTTTGTTTTGCAGTGCTAGGGGGCTGAATGCAGGGCCTCATGCATACCAGGCAAGTGCTCTACACTGAGCTGTCCCCTCAGCCCCTTTTTAATTTTTATTTTGAGACAGGGGCTCACTAGATTGCACATGCTGCCTCGGGCCTTGAACTCACAACCCTCCTGCCTCAGCTTCCCGAGTAGCTGGGATTACTGTCATACACCACAGCAACTGCCTTAATTTTGTCAACTTAAATGAATAAATGTCACTGTCAAAGACTTTACTGCCTGTTCTAATTAAACTAGCGCCCTTCTCACATCTTTTCCTTTCACACTCGCTGCCACCTCGAGTGTGTTTATTTACTTATCCATTTCCTCTGCAGAAAGTGAGCTCTCTGATGATGATGGTTTTGCTCATTTCAGTGTTTATCCAAGAAGCTTTGAAATACAGTTGATGATCAATAAATATTGCCCAACTAAATCATTTTTAATAAGATTTGCATAGCAATGCATTCCTTGAATCAAAGGCAATCATTGCTTTAGCCTTTAACCATTTTTTTGAACCCCTTCTTTAGGAAATAAGACCAGCTGCCAAATAAAAACATTGAGAAACTGAAGAGAAATTTGATAACCACTTGAAAATACTTCTACAAATGTACTAAAATGGCACTTTGAGCTGTATCTCAGTCAAAAACTTGGAAATCAAGTATGGTACATACATGTCAGTCAAAGAAATATGCAAACACCACGGGAAGTAGTGGCTTAGTATGTATATGTTGACCAAATGAATTAGGAATGTAAGTAGAAAATTTTCAAGGAAATTTGCATGTGACATATTGATGGCCTGAAGAGAACCTGAGCTATTGTAAATCTCTCACATTTCACTGACGATAGATGTAATCTGTCTTCCTTGCTCTCAAAAGAAAGAAAATACCTCTACACAGGAAAAACATAATAAATTTTATTTGCAAATTAATATCTCTGGTTAGTGTTCTGACACTCCCTTGAAAAATATTTCAGATGCGGAAAGAGCTGCTTTAAAAGATTTATTCTATTTACCTCAGCAGATCCTGAGAGCAGTGATGTACTGGAATGAAGGTCTGGGAAAGGGTGGCTATGTTTTATTTGTGCTTGACACGTGGGGAGTGTGGGCCGATAGGAAGAACCACGGACCCTGAACTGAGAGACACACTGAGTTTCCTTGGACAGCAGACACCTGGCGCTTCTCCGGAGGACAAGACCCTACTCCTTGCCTTGGTCCAGATGCACCTCCTGCTCGCTATAATCAACCCTCTTGCTATTTCTCTAACTGTTAGCAGTTGGTCAGAGATCATTTAATAATTAGCTATTTCTTTAATAAGAAAAATGATATTAAACTTCTTTTTGTATGTTTGCTATCCCTGTAGGGTTCCCTTTATTTTATTTATCTATTTTTATTTTATTTTGTTACATATTTATTTATTTTGTAGTACTTGGAGGTTGAATTCAGGACCTCACACATACATTGCAAGTGCTAGCACTGAGCTGTATCCCCAGTCCATTAAAAATTGTTTTTTATCTTGAGACAGGAACTCACTACATTACTCAGGCTGCCTCTGGCCTCAAACCTGCAAACCCGAGAACCTCCTGTCTCTGCCTCCCAAGTGACTGGGATGACAGGCCTGAGCCACTGCGCCTGCTTCCTCTTTTTCTTTTTTTTTTCTCTTGCTTCGGGCTTAGAACTTGTATTTTCTCTCTCCCCTGCACAGAACTCCCTCCCTCCAGTGTTTCCCACAATTGGCCCTCAGCTTAAATATCACCCTCTTTAAGGGTGAGAGGGACAGGGAGACATTGGTCCAGACACATATAATTACAGCTTAGGAGCAATAAATTTCAAGAGACCGAGTGCACAGCAGGGTGACTGCAGTTAATGAGAACGTGTGGTATTCTTTAAAAATGTAAAGAGAAGAGATAACATGTGCTTGCGGAAACATGGCAACTATGTGAGGTGATGTATTTGTTAATTAGCTCCATGTGGCCCCTACACACTGTATATGTACTTCGAAGCATCATGTACCATGAGAACAGGCAATATTACATCAATTTTTAAAATTTTACATGATAAATAAAATGGGAAAAATTTTTCTCCTCGGAGTTCAGCTGACTATCCAATTAAATGACAGGTCTGCCCTGCTCACATGCTCTCTCTGACATGGCTTTATTTTCTTCTTAAAATTTACCACTGTCACCAGGTGTGGTGGCGCATGCCTGTAATCCCAGCGGCTGGGGAGGTGGAGGCAGGAGGTTTGCAAGTTCAAGACCGGAGGCAGATTGCATAATTTAGCGAGACCCTGTCTCAAAAAACAAACAAACAAAGTTAAAAAATTGACTGAGGGTGCAGCTCCATGGTACAGCATTTGCAAAGCATACAAGGGCAAGGCCCTGGGTTCAACTCCCACTGTCAAGCCAGGCGCAGTGGCTCATCCCTATAATCCAGCAGCTCAGACAGTGAAGACCAGAAGATCCTGGGTTCAAAGCCAGAGGCAGCTTGGGAAATTTAGTGAAACCCTGTGTCAAGATAAAAAATTTAAAAATGGGTTAGAGGTGCAAGGTTTGACCTTCTAGTACCACAAAAGAAGGAAAGGAGAAAAGAAAAGAGAAAAGAAAAGAAAGGAAAGGAAAGAATTAACCACTGTTTGCAATGATCTCATTTACTCATTCACTTACTTGTTGGGGACCTCTTCCTCCCTCCCCAACTGAATAAACTCTCCCTGAGAGCAGAGGTTGGGTATATCTTGCTAAGACCTATTTTGCCAGTAATAGAGAGCCATGCCGGGCACATAGGCGCTATCCATCAATATTTGTTGAAGGGAAAAAACCAAAATGGCTTCTCCCTTATGAACCCCAGGTCCTCATCCATAGAATGAGAGAGTCGGGCTAACCATGACTGCCACAGGGAAGCACACAGCTTGAGCGTCACCAGGAGACTCTAGAAGTGCAGTGTCTCACGCCCCTCCCCTGACCTGCTGCCTCTGGGATTCAGGGTGTGGGACTTCTGACTTGCAGAACTGTGAGATCAGAAATGTTTTAAGACCAGAAATCCATGGTCACTTGCTCTAGTAGCAACAGGACACTAATACCACATCCTTAGATAATTCTAGGTCACCACAGCATCACAGATGTCCTTGTTTGTTTTCTGTCTTTCATATTTCTTTTTGCCCCACAGACTTTAGCATTGTTCATTTCATAGCTCCAAGTATGTCCCTGGTGTGTGGCCTGGATTCTACTGTCCTGCCTAGGACTGTTCAGGTTTGAGGTTCCTGAGTCCTAGTTGCCACTGATGTATCACCCGTTTCACTTTGTTGCTTGCCCAGATAGGACTTTACCTTTCACATCTCATTTCATCAACCAGATGGCACGCTCCCTGCAGAGCTGACAGCTTCCCGCATCTGAAGGGCCCTGTGCAGTCCACCTGCCTTCCTGCTGCGCAACTCAGCACTGTCAGCAGAACTTTTTGCAATGACGGAAATGTTCTGTGTGTTCAACATGGACAACTGACTGGAAGAGATCCATATTTGTGCCTATTCCCAAAAAAAGGCGAACCAACTGAATGTGGAAACTATGGAACAGTATCATTAATATCACACACAAGCAAAATTTTCCTAAGATCATTCAAAAGCAACTGTAACAGTATACGGACAGGGAACTGCCAGAAAATCAAGCCTGATTCAGAAGAGGGTGAGGAATCAGGGACATCATTCCTGATGTCAGATGGATACTAGCTGAAAGCAGAGAATATCAGAAGATGTCTATGTTTTATTGACTATGCAAAAGCATTTTACTGTGTGGATCATAACAAATTATGGAGAACACTTTGAAGAATGGGAATACCAGAGCACCTAATTGTACTCATAAGGAATCTGTACATGAACCAGGAGGCAATTGTTTAAATAGAACAAGGAAACACTGCCTGGTTTAAAGTTGAGGAAGGTGTGTGTCAGGGCTGTATACTTTCACCATATATCTTCAATTTCTATGCTGAGCAAATAAAGTCAGAGAAACTGGACTTTATGAAGAACACAGAATCAGGATTGGAGGAAGACTCATTAACAACCTCCTTTATGCAGATGACACAACTCTGCTTGCTGAAAGTGAAGAGGATTTGAAACATTTACTGATGAACATCAAATACCATAGTCTTCAGTATGGACTGTGACTAAACATCAAGAAAACAAAACTTACAACTGGGTTAGTACGCAATTTCACAATAAATGGAGAAAAGACTGAGGCTGTCCATGACTTTGCTTTACTTGGTTCTACAATCAACACCCATGGAAGCAGCAGTCAAGAAATCAAAAGATGCATTGCATTGGGGAAAGAAAAGTTGTTGCAAAAGACCTCTTTAAAGTGTCGAAAAGATGTCACATTGAAGACAAAGGTGCACCTCTGTCACATCATATGGTTGTGAAAGCTGGCCATTGAACAAGGGAGACAGAAGAAAACTTGGTGCTTCTGAATTATGGTGCTGGAGATGTCTACTGAATATACCATGGACTGACAAAAGAACCAACAGATCTGACCTAGAAGAAGCACAACCAGAGTACTCCTTGGAAGCCTGGATGGCTAGATTGCGTCTTATGAATTTTGGACATGTAGTCAGGAGGGACCAATCCCTGGAGAAAGACAATATGTTTGGGAAAGTGGCAGGTCAACGAAAAAAAGGAAAATGCTCCACTAGATGTATTGACACAGTATCTGCAACAATGGGCTTAAACATAAATAAGATCATGTGCCTGGCACAGAATCTCCCTGATTCTGGGTTTTGCTCCCCTGTACATAGGGTCACTATGAGTTGGACTCGACTCAATGGCACCTAACAACAGTAGGGTAGCTGGTAACCTCACTTGCCTACTGAGTACTTGAAATTTGGCTAGTGTAACTAAGACACTAAATACATAATTGTATTTGATTATAATTAATTGAAGTTAATTTTAAATAGCCATAAGTGTCTAGTAGTTACCACAGTGGGCAACATAGCTAGGTTTTATTACATACATATTGATGATGATTAGTTGAAATAGTCATCAGATACCTATAATCCTTAAGTTCAATTCAGTCAGTTTTTCTTTAAATATTGCTTCAGATGAAAGGCTATCTTGACAGAACTATCTACAAACCAAAGACATTTATTCATGATATAGGCTCAGTCACATGCGAGAACAATCAGTACTTACACAAAATCCTCTAAACTATTAAATCCCTGTGCATGGTGCCACTACCTTCAGGAACTCATAAAAGGAAATGTCCTTGATTAAAAGTGTGATTTTGTGTGTGGCTCTAGGGACACTTAAATGTTGCAGGTATAAATAAACCACATTTGTTATTGGACTAGAAGGCATGTCCTTAGTTTGTTCTGCTTTTTAGCCCCTCCCCAGGGAACACTGCCACTCAGCACGTAAATATCTATTGCTTTGTCACAGAATGCAGGGGGCTGGCTCCTGTGCAGGTCTGCTGATACCTGTGTACCCAGGCTGTTTTCTGTGGTTAATTTTCCATGACTGCATGGGATGTAAAAGTTCATGTAAAAAGGAGTAAAGGGAGGAGAGAGAGATTCATGGGCACCAGGTACCTGCTGGCTGCATCAACTGGAGGAAGCCCAGCAGCAGCTCTGTGAAAGGACCCTTAGCCTGGGCTTCAGACTAGACAGACTTAGGTGGGCTGAGTGACACTAAATGAAAGCTGACATGGTTCCCAAGAGGAGAGCCAGATGGTGCTGTGGAGATGGATGTTCCTGCCTCTGGCCCCTCTCCTGGCTGTGCAAGACCATTTTGTAGGATTTGGAACAAAAGCTTTAAATGGAAAGCAGCCTCAAAATGCTAAATTTATGGAGCTTGCATTTGACACCTCTTACTTTAAGGTGAATAACTGTGTAGTTTAGGTCTGCATATGTACTATGAAGCAGTAAGAGTGCGGTCACAGGAACCAACATGATGCTGGTTCCACCCGGAGCTGAGGTCTAGGATTCCAGCCAGGCAAATGGTCTGCCTGCTGAAACTGGCTTCAGAGTCCTCTAGAGTCATACTTACTTTCACTTAAAAAACAAATAAAGCAAGGGATAACTTTAAAATACAAGCAAATTCACCTGAAATATGACTTGACAGTGTACAGTTTATTTGTGCAGAATGCACCCAATCTTGTGAGGAAATGTGCTCAGGCTCCCTGCATTCTGGATATTTCAGCCTCCCAAGTATTTCTCCAGAGAGTTCAAAATGAAGTATCGTTTTATGCACACATTGATGACGTGCCAAACACTGGGAGTATATGGGATACTCCTAACAAGAATTTAATGCTTCTAAGAGTTGATTCTCTAATTTGCCCTCAAAGGCAGGGGGAGCTGTGACCACCACTTTCTTACCATTCTCTCTTTAAACACCTCTCCTTTCCCTGGATACTCATAGTCTTCCCTCTGCCAAAATTTATCCATCGCCCCCATCTCTTGTGTTTTCTCTAGGGATTTGTGGATGCAGCCACAGAACATCTGATGTGGCTCGGAAGGAAGCCCTCACTTTGGAGATTTCTGGAATCATAAATTGAATTAGGCGTTCAAAACCCTGTACTTAGAATGGGAGTGAAGGTATCCCTTATGTGGACTGTGAGGCAAACTTCTCTTTAAGAGTTTGTATTTCCCAGGAGTGTCGTTATTTGCTTTATCAAAACTGAAACCAACACCAAATATTCCTTCATTCCTTGCCTTGCCAGCTAGGACCACCTTGTTCACAATTTCTCAGCACATAAGGCAGGGAAAATCATATGCTCAGAATGTGAAATCGTGCAGATGTCTGAGCCCGATGGGGGTGCGGGGGGCACTGTGTTACACGTGGGTGTTCCATTTCAGTCAGGGACAGCAAATGCTTGAGAATAAGTCTCCTAGGGACATAGGAGAACAATATCATCTAACCTTCCCTCCGTTTAGCACACATGGCAGTGAGGCCTCAAATGTGTTAGGAAGAAAGACGTCTAGCAGAGAAAGGACACCAAGAGTCTGTTGCCAGGCAAAAGGAACAAAAATTCAGATGTTCATATTTTTTATAAAATGATTTCTTGTTCAAATTACAGTCTTGCTTTTTAAGAGCAACCAGGAAAATGAAGTTATTGGTGCATTCAAATTTTCCTCTCTGCTGTCACTTCAATTTAGTTATTGCTCAGACATCTGTAATGGAAAGAGCTGGGGGGTGCTCAGAGCAGGGTTTCCAGCTGGGAGCTTTCTAAATCTGACTTTGGGTGGCTGACAGGACATAGGCAATGATTGTGATCCTCTGAGAGGTTTATTTCTTTACCCAAAACAAGGGGACCCTGGTTTCTACATGATGGTGTCGATGAGAAGATATAATGACACAATGACACAATGATCACACGTTAGCTGAGTCCAGATTTAACGGCCACAGTTTTTTTTTTCTTTTGATTGGCAGCAAAAGAGGGTCCTGCTATCTGCAGAGCCCCGCAGTTTCAACATGAACCCTTACAACCTAGAGTCCAGGATTTCGTCCGTGGCAAATGCATTGGGATCTGAGGAGAGAAGACACAATGTGGCACCACATCAGAATGTTGGTCTTAAATCGGAGACTTGTCTTCCATCAGGACAGAAGGCACAAGGAGACGCAGGAAGAGGTCGTCCAAGCACCCTTCTGCCAGAGTTGGAGATGCTCCTAAAGACCCAAGGAAGGTGGCAGTACCTTCGGAGCCTTGCCCGGACATGGGATTTACTTAAGCCCATTTTGAATTGAAAAATAGCTGACCTTTGAACTTGGGGGAGAGATGAGAGCAGGGGGCTCCTCAGACCTGATGAGCTGGGGGTGTAGGGTGTACGGAGCAGTTAGGTTTGCTTATTTGTCCTCTGGACTCTCATCTAGCACGAACTAAGCCGGCGCCAATGAAAGACCCTACACAGACATGAACTGAACTCTGACCCGGCTCTACAGCAGTCTGTATTTAGAGCCTTTTAATACATTTTTAAAAAAACAAATAGACTCTTTGCCAAGTGGCATTTATAGACATGAGGCCACTGAAACTTTTTTCTCTATCTGGCACTATATTCCATGATTATCCAGAGTTTCAGAACCGAGTAGCAGCAGAGAAATCTTTCAGAGGCATATAAAGGTCATGGTCCCCTGGGGCAGTCTTCCGGTCAAATTGCAGCAGACAGAGAATGTGGCGCTGAGGACCCGCACTCAGCTGTCTTTAAGGCCCTCCTTGGGATCTCTCAGAGCTCTGTTTTGGGGAGCAGCAGCCTCGCTTAACCTTTCTAGTTCTGATAATAGATTTTGCTAGCAGAAGCCATACCGGCTAGACGTTTTACATCCCTCAAACTCCGTGGCCTGTTCCCCACCAACAGTATTTCCCAGGGGCCTGGGTTTACTCGTCAATCACGCATGGCCCATATCGTGTTTCCTGGTTCAGCTGTTCGTGTGGCTATCCCAAAGTTGCGGGTATTGGGCGTCAGCATTAATCACAAGACATGCCACTCTCGGGGCTGGCTTTGCTTTGAGGATAACATCTTGTACTTGTCTATAGTCAGGCTTTCTCCCTGGAGACATCTCAGGTTAGGCAGAAGGAAAAAAGCCAGCCTGGCTTTGCGCTTGATGTTAATGGCACGGTCATTACAAGGGATCCAGTAAACCTCACCCTCCCGCTGTTACGGAGGCGTTTCATAACTGTAAAGCCCAGTCCTGTTTACTGGTTCTACCTTTAGGACAATCTATAAGGATTCTAATTTACTTCTCATGCATCTCCTGACCTAATCCCCACACAATTATCCTGGCAGCTCCTGAACCGTCAGTCATTGGAATATGAAGTCATTCAGCCAGGAACCGCACGTCTCCATTGCCCTGTGTCATAGAGTGAGTGCAGTTAGCAAAGGTGCCACCTATGGAATCCCTGGCCGTCGCTGCCGGGCACTGTGCAGTTTCAGTCACACTGTTTGCTCAAGTGCTAGACATTGCCTCAGCTCAGAGGTGTGGGAGTTGTAAATTAGCATCTGAAACACTGCAGCTGTATTCCTGCTGTGGCTGCTTTTCAGGCCAAGGCCAGCGTTACTGTGACTGCTAGGTCTTCTTTCTGGGAGCTGCTATTGCATTTAATTTTGTGTTGGGGAACAAACATTACTTTCCCCTGAATTACCCATGGAAAGAAACTAGTGAGATTCCAACTGTCATCCTGGGGTTCTCCAGAAACAGATCAAGTCACTTGTTAGGAGATGATCCCAGGAAGAAGTGAGAGGAGGGGAGCAAATCAGGGAGGCAGGAGGAGGTGACAGCCAGGACCAGACAGTGTGGTATCAGGCCAGGTACCACCATGGGCAACTGGGGCACCTCTGATCTCTCTGGGGACTACTGGAAGCCAAGGTAGCATTAGCTCACCTGCTGGGCAGGCAGGTAGGGGTATTTTTCTACCAGTCCCCTTCAGTCATGGGTTAAGGGGTGTTCCCGGGAGCTGGTCATTCTCCAACCTCCCCTGGCCTGCAGAACCTTCCGGCAGAGTGGCCTCCAGAGGCAAGACAAAGCTGCTGAGCAGAGCAACACAGGTACCAGCAGGTGGACCTCGGGCTGGTGTGTAAAGATGGTAAGGCCGAGGGGAAGAGCAAAGCAGCAGCATTCTGTGCTGTACTTGACTCCACAGCTCAGGCAGCGGAGAAAGGGTCTCGGAAACCCGAAAGCCCCGCTGATCTCATGACTAGGAGGGACGTAGGAGAGGATCTCATTCCACTTCCCTAACTCCTGCAGAAATACTTTCTATAGCTGTCGTCTACCTTCCACCTGAACACTCCAGGTGATGGAAGGCTCAGAGATGCCCAGCCTAAGGGTACTTGGATCCGGGTGTTATTCTACCTGTCACATTCAAAATCTCCATGCTTCTTCCACATGGCCATTCATTCCATGTTCATTGAACATCTCTTGGGGTGGGTCGTGTGAAGGACTGGGACTCACTGACAGTACCACCACCGCAGCCCTCATGGTCTCGGATGGAGGAAAAGGATGGGCTGGTAGAGATTTTATTCTTGTACAGCATTCCATAGGGTCCTCCCATTGCACCAGACATATAAACTACAGACAAGGGAGTGACTTTCTCTCCACAGGAAGGGAGGGCAAGGGGACACTGGGCTGAGGTCAGCAGGGATGGTGCTGGCAGGCCCTGCCTCAGGCGGCTGTGCTGCTCTAAGCAGATCCCCACAGGCTGGTGGCTCATGAAGGACACAAGTTCATGTCTTAGAGTCTGGAGGCTGGGAAAGAGAGACATTAGCGGATTCTGTGTCTGATGGAGGCTCCTGTCCTGGTTCATGCTGTCTTCTCCCATGATGGAAGGGGCAAGGTAGCTCTCTGGCTTCCATTTATAAGGGCACCAATTCCATTCCTGAGGGCTATGCCCTCATGACCTAATCCCCTTCCCAAAGCCCCACATCCTCATCCAATCACGCCAGAGATTAGGTTCAAATATATGCATTTCAGCGGGGGACACAAACTTTCAGACCTTAGAAGCCCCCACCTCCCTTATTAGCACCCCTCTGTTTCAAAAGGGTTCCAGGGCAGAGATTCTCAGGCA
The DNA here is from genome assembly GCA_007922755.1 of Pedetes capensis. Taxonomy (NCBI): domain Eukaryota; kingdom Metazoa; phylum Chordata; class Mammalia; order Rodentia; family Pedetidae; genus Pedetes; species Pedetes capensis. The sequence continues at coordinate 58,069 of VMDO01008200.1, read as the reverse complement.
AACTGGGAGCCTTCATTCCTTTTCTCAGGGGTGTGCAGACAGTGCAGGAGGAAAACGTTGCTGGGGAGCCCACCGTGGGGCTGGTGAGCGGAGCTGGGGTGGCTGGGGTCACCAGCTTCCTCTCCTTCCCTCTCTTGTTACTGGAACAGTGCTGCCCCACCCATGTAGGACCATGGGGAGAGGGGACCCGGGAGGGCTGCTGCTTGGGCACTTGTCCCCAAGAAGGAAACAGAAATTCCTAGGGGATGGCTGAGAGGGGTGTGAGAGACCCTGGAAAGTGGCTCCACACACCCTGTTGGGGGGCCTCTCCTCTCTTACCTAAAGGAAGACTAAATACTGGTTATGACTCCTGAGTTCCCATAATTTATCGTCCAAACAGGAATCCATGGGCACAAGCGGGATCATCTACAATGACAGTCACACTGCCTCCAGCCAAGCTCCCCAAAGGCCGCACCTGCTCGTGGCTACTGTAATTCTCAAGAGCTGTCAGTGAACCCCAATGAGAGGCAGGAGTGAAAGTTGAACACTAGGCGCAGAGGCGCACACCTGTCAGCCCAGTGACTCAGGAGGCAGAGGTGGAAGGATCACAGGTTTGAGGCCATAGGCAGCCTGCGTAACTTAGTGACAGCCTATCTCAAAATAAAAAGTAAAAAAAAAAAGGGCTAGCGGGTGCAGCCCAGTGGTAAAGCACCTGAGAGTGTATGTGAGGCTAAATAAATGAATGAGTAATAATTGAACAAGATGCTATTGCATCTTCCTAAATCCATGTTTTTTTTGTCTAGACCCAATAAAACATTCTCCTTCTCTCTCTCCTCTATGAGCCACCAATGAAACACAAATCAACAGGAAGCAAATGGCAACAAGTGGAGGAGGAAATGCCATGCCCAGTGGGATGGCTTCCGGTCACCTGGCCCTTCCTCTAAAGCACAAGATCATCATACTTTCTCTCCACATTTCATCCTTGACATCATAACTCAGAAGTTTTAGGGGATTGCTGAAACTCACTTAAGAACTGAAGGACTGGCTAACCTGTGTTTTGCACACCCTAATCACATGATCAACCTAGTCAATGGCCCACGGAATTGTTACAATCTGACTCTGTAGCCAACAGGTCTGGAATAGACTTAACTCTTCTAGCCTTCAAGACAGATCCATAGCACAAGATAATACGCGCTGTTCTTTTAATGAATCTGTGCATTCCTTGAAGACAGACAACACATTCTCAACGGGATCTGCTTTCTCTCCAGTCTAAGGAAGATGCATGAGGCAGGACTCCAAAGCCAACTTCCCTTCCCATGCCCCCAAATATTGATTCACCCAACTTGCACAGACACCTGAATTCTGACTAAAATGTGTCCTTGAATACCTACGAGCGGTGGTGGCAGTGATGGAAGGAAGTCCACATGTGGGAAGGTGGGCCTGGAGACAGGAAAGACAGTGTCTCTCAGCCCTCTGGGCCTTACCCTGAAGAGCTGCAGCCTGCAGCAGCTATCCTCGGAGGAGGCCCCTCTCTGACAGGGTTCAGAGTCTGAGGACTATGAAGAGCCAGCTTTAACGCATGTTGATCAGGAGCTGTGCCCCACATGGAGGAGAGCCCCCAGAAATGTGCCAACTGGATGCACATTTTCTCTCTCTGGCTTAAGATACATACACTCTGCCATCTTCCTGAGCCCTGAGAATAGGACATGAATTTTCAGGAAGTTGCTATTGTTGTTAGGTGCCATGGAGTCAGGTCTGACTCACAGCGACCCTATGTACAACAGAACGAGACACTGCCCGACACTGTGCCATGCGGAGCACTATTGTCAGGGCTTTTCTTACTCATAGGGTTTTTGAAGACTGAGAGTTTCGGGAGTGGGCTGCCAGGTCCTTCTCCCAAGCCTACAGCACCGGTATTCCCAGGTGGTCTCCCACACAAGGACTAACCAGGCCGACCCTGCTTAGCTTCTGAGATCAGTGGGGATAGATGGAAGGGCGATACATATGCAGGCCTTTCAGGAAACAGCACTGAGAAATGCAAGACATGTTACCTCATATTTCATCTTTAAGACAATGTTCCAAGGACTCCTAGGGAGCTCATTCAGGAGGGGTAGATACAGGGGTGTCCAAGGCTTTGGCTTTAACCTCATAAATTAGAGTATGTAACATGATACTTGAATGAAAATTTCATTTGTTGAAAAACTGCAAATAGTTTTTTCTATTAAATGAAAACAATTTTTAATGCCTCCTGTACACATGGGAATACAAACTGGTTTTCTAGAAATATGAGGATGGGAAAGTAAAGAAAGATGTGCATCTTTAGACCCTTGCACTCTTAGGCAGATATGGGGAAGGCCCTGCCCCAAGTTCTCACCATCAGCAGCCTTCACTCCCTGAGGGGCCACCAGCCAATGTCACAGGCATTGTCCCTTGTTGGCTGGTAACTAACCTTTGCTCTCTACCACAAAATCCTGGGTTCCAAGAAGGCCCCAGTGTACATCAGAGGCAGCAGAAACAGTGGGATGCTCTGTCTGGCTTCTCGCTCCATCAGACAGGGCCCAGCCATTTTTGCCTTATTTAGAAATACACTTCTTTTACTATGACACTGACCGTTGGTTACACAGAGAGAGACAGAGTGGCTCACAGTGTTTGAGTCCCTTATCTTGCATTGTTTATGTTCCTAAAATAATTTAATTAGCTGAATAAACAAAAGCATTTTCAATTCTAAACAAAGACAGCTCAGAAAAATCCAATGTTCTGAAAAACAAAAAAGGAAAATAGAAAAGTCAAATCATTCCAAGCCCTTCACCGCCTCTGTGTTGTCCATTCCTGCCAGCCCCTCCTGAAGAGCCAAGGAACCTTCTAAGGAGTACGTCTGTTCCCTACTTTGTTAAGATTCAGTGGGACCTCTGAAGCCTTAGAGACTTATCAGTATTTAAGCTCGTTCTGAATGCCATGACTATGTCTGCCTTCTTAAATGGCTCTCTGTAAAGATAAAATGGAAAGTGCTTGGGAGGTAGCTCAATGACAGAACATTGCTTAGCATGCCTGAGGCCCTGGGTTCAATCCCTAGCACAACATCAACAACAACAAAAAATGGTAATACATGGACTGTGGATGTATTTATGTATATGTATACACACATATGGTCTGGGATTTAGCTCAGCTGGTAGAATGCCACTCCGAAGTCTCTGAGGTCCTGAGTTCAATTCCCAGCACAAAAAATCAGAGAAGGACATAGTAATCTACTCCCAAGGCAATTCTGAAACAATCTGCCATTGAAAACTCAATGAGTGTCACTATGAGTCAGACATGACTTGACGGCACCTAACAACAAACATACACACATATATGCATATAGATTATATATACAAACACATACATATACATGTTTGGGAGCTGTACACACACACACGCGCGTGTGTGTGTGTGTATGTGCACATATGAGAGAGAGAGAGACAGAGAGAGAGTAAGTGAGAGGTGTATGTGTGTGACTTTGTTACAGGAACTTTTACCTTACAGAGTTGTGGGTGCTGGCTAAGCAATCTCCATGAGGATGTTGTGTGGAGAGCAGGCAGTGGGGAGGCGAAATGAGCTGGGACCCACTGCCTGAACCAGACCTCATGGGGCCACACTGGGGTGCAGGCCAGCTACTGCTGCCTGTGACCTGGATGGTGAGGGTGTCCTGCAGGACGAACAGGTGCCCTGCGTCACAGAGAGGTGGAAGCAGGCTACAGGGGACGGAGGAGCAGTTGTCAGCCTGGCTGCTGCTCCACACCAGCAAGATGGGCCCAGGGAGATGCGACCACGTAAATGAGCCATGGCCTGACAGCTGCTTTGCTTCACTTCCGCACTCCAGCTTCCCTTCAGGAGTCTCTCCTGTAGTCCATTCTAATCAAAAGGTACAGAAAGGGGATTCTAGGAAAGGCCACTCTGTCCCATCAGGTTCATCACAAAGCCACCATGCCCCCCACTCTCTGCTTCCTTGCATTAAGAGCTGCCAGGTTCTAGGTAGAACATAATCGTGGGCAATGGGAAAGACACGTGCTGTCTTGTCAACCAGTCCCCAGAGGCCCTCCCCTTGTAGGCCCTGTGCGTTGTGCCCCAAAGACCCAGGATAAATGGGGCCAAGGGCCTGCTTCAGGAAACTGCCTTTCTGGAGGCGGGAAGAGAAAGAGCAGCATACGTAGATATAATCACCAAGTATTAGAGCAAGTATTGTAATAAGAGAACCAAGGGAGCTGAAAAGCTACTAGACAAGAGGGAGGGGAAGACAGACCATCACAGAAGCAAAAGTTGAGTGAGGAGTGGGGGGCTAGAGTGTTCTCGCAGGTGCTGGCACTGTTTGGTGTTGAGGACCTCGCTGGAGAGCTTTGATGAAGCGGAGGGAGGCACAGCAGAGGGAAGTTATGAGGACTGGTAGATTGTTCTTCCAATAAGCTTCTATGGAAAGGAAAGGAGAGATGGGGAACCAGGGGAGGGCAGTTGTTGCCTGTTTGCTTGTTCTTGTTGCAACAATATGTTGTTTGCATGCTGTTTTCTGTTTGTTAAAGACGGAACAGTGTAAGTGTAAGAAACAAGAATCTAAAAATAGGGCCACACAGGAAGGGGTTCAAGTGAAAGCCCTGGGCTGAGAATAGGATTTCATCCTGTGAAGGTGGCCTTCAAGCACTGGCAGATAGTGTTTGAGACAATGTGGCTCAGCGGGGTCCCTTTCCTTGGTGGCAGGCTAGGGGGAGCATCATTTGGAAGGGGGTAGTAGAAGAGGCATGCTGCAGTGAATTTGATACTTAGTGGGGGTATTTTGCGTAGTATGAGGTGGATAGGAAAGCGTTTCTTTCTCACAGGCTTGAACAGCGATACCTGCTTTTGTTAACGCTTGTGCTCAGCAGGTGAAGTTACTCCTTAGATAACTGCTTCATAGAAGTAGCTTGGTTTGTAGGGGCAGCTAAGCCTTCCACTCCCCTTCATAGGAAAGAGGTGGAGCCTGAATAGGGAGATCCTGCCTCAGGGAGGAGTCACGTGGAAAAGCACCTCTAGCTGTTGTCCAGAGAGAGTCAGACTTAAGGCAATGGTCAGCTAGAGTTTTCAGGGAGCAGGGAGGTGGGCCAGAGTACATTCTGGGGTACAAGCTTGTGAGAAGTGGGTAGATCTCAGCTTTGTAGACAAAAAGGCATAAGCACATTCTACCTTATTCCTCCCGTTAAGGATAAGAAAAAGCCCCAGACAAAACTCATAAAGCCACTGACAGAAGACTCTGAAGATGGACAAAACAGATTGACTGGCAATTTCCTCCAGACTCAAGGAATCGGCCAGCAGGGAGTGCCCTGGCTTTTGTTGGCTTGTTGGTTTGTCTTTTTTTTTTTTTTTTTTAATTTTTTGTTTTTTTCCCCCTATATATGACAGCCTGTGCTCTGGAGAGATCCATAACCCAGAAACACCAATGGGTACAGACACAAAAGCCCAAGATATGTTTTCGGGGTGTTTTGCTCTCAGCATCGTTAACCAAAGGATCAGAGTTTCCAGCAAAACAGTAATGTTTTGCCCAAATCTGCCGGACTCCAGGCAAACAGGACAAAGTGCCTCATCCCTGCCATTTCCCAGACACCCCCGCAGGAGGCTGAGCAGAACCACTTCCTGTCCTGCCTCCCCAACAGGAGGTGGCTCCCTCTCTTCTAATGGCAGAGTGGGGAGGGCTTAGCAGAGGGGAGCACTAGGCAAAGGCACTGTCTAGATCGCACCTAAGGTCTTCAGCAAAACTCCAAGAAGCCCATGCATAAGACAGACAAGAAACAACACAGAAAACGGTTTAAAAGGACAGAAAATCTGAACGACCTCCAGGCTTAGATTGGCCTCAGGGTAGCACCCAATGGGGATGGAAAGGAACAGCCTGCAAAGCCTTTGAAAAGAAAATCGACATTTGATCCAAAGCTCAAAAATTGGACTGGGACACGCATTCTGAACTTCAAAAGGTTAACTGTCTGCTGAAACCAGAGATTTAAATCGGAAGCAGAGTAACAACATAACAATCAAAATGTCTAGTATACAATCCGAAATCTCATCACGCCAAGAAGCATGGAAATCTGTTTGAAAGAGCGAATCATCAATATTGAGGTGACGTGCACACCTGGGGAAATGGCCTGATGAGACTCTAAAGTAACTATTACAAAATGCTCTCATTTTAAAGCACTTGAGAACACTTGAAACAAATGAAAAAAAAATACACATACACACACACACACACACACACACACATATACACATATCTCACAGAAAGGACATAGAAAATGTGAGAGAGAATCAAATGGAAATTTTAAAAGTGAAAAATATGACACCAAAAAGTTTTAAATCACTAGGCAGGCTCAGTGCCTAACATGCATATGATTGAGAACCAAACAGGAAAATGCATAAAGGACAGGACAGTTTCCAGAGAAGAAAATACAAAGCACACACACAAAAAGATGGTCAACCTCACATAATAAGAAAGATAAAAATTAAAACTGGAGTGAGATCATGATTTTCACCTGCAAGATTCAAAGTGTGAAAGTACACTGAGGGTGAGGAAGGGAAACGTTCTCATACGTTGCTTGTGGGGCATCTAGAAAACTTCGCTCACGTCTCTACAATGCAGGTGCTACTTGGCCCTGTGATACAACTTTTGCAAATTTATCATGCGGAGAACTTGCATATGTGTGGAATGACATTGTTGGCAATCATAAAAGACTAGAAATGATTTAATGTCTGTCTGTAGGCTACAGGTTAAATTAATTTTTATGCCTCCATGTAATGGAAAATCATAAACTGCAAAAAGAAAAAAAAGGAAACCCTCTATCACTTGCTGTCCTGCAGTATATGAAAAAGACAATGATCTATATTAGTATGTATCTATAAATGCATAAAGAAACTTTGGGAAGACAGGCAACAGGGGAGGGAAGGCTGGGAAGACAGGAGTCAGGGGGTGGAAAGAGTTTGGACTGTCCGCCTATTAACATGGCCTAGTTATTGACCCCGGTGAATGGATGGCCTGTCTAATAACAAAGTCAGCTAAGAACCAATGTGCACACAAGAACAGAGCTGGCCCTTGATGTCCAGGCTCAGGGCTTTCTCATAGGGGGTCCCTTCCTGTCTGGATGAGGTAAACCTATCCAGTGCTTCAATTAACATGGCTTACTAGTAAGCCAATAATATTAGGTGTCTTAATGTTGCGGGGATACTGTTTCACCTCAGGCCTCATCCCCACCCCCCCTGCCTCCAAGAACCACCAGAGGCCCTGGTGAGGAGGAAAGCAATTCACCATGAATCCTTTTTCTTGGAGGCTTAGCCTGCAGGGACAGGAAGGTTGCCTCCTTTCCCCCCACACACACCCCTCCCACCCTGCTGATTTCTGCTCATCACACAGGGTCTGCCTGCCTGTTTTAAAAAACACCCCCTTCTGGACAACCCACAGGCTGATGTTATTCACCTCGCTCCCCGTTCTCTGGTCCTGTGCATGAATTTCCTGTGGACGCAGGGCAGAGCCAGTGAGTCCTTCCATTGCCTCTGGCCTTCCAGGCTCCTAGACTAAACCTCACAACCCTGTCCCGGCACCTGTCATCCTGGAGGGGCTTCCCTCCCTGGCCGGAATTGGGCTTTGGTTTTTGTCATTGTGGTTTCTCTTCAGCCTGCCCCTGACCCACAGTAAATGACTGCAAATGCCATCACTCTGCCCAGGAGGATCCAGTTGCTCTTCTGAGATCACAGAGTCCCTAGGAGCTGGTTCCTCCTTCCTGTTTGATCTGGGCCGGTTTCTCGGGAGGGCACAAGTGGCGGGTGCAGCTGCTCCCATCTGTAAAGGTGGCTGACACATGTGGACAGCTGTGAAGGGCGCAGACCTCCCTCCCTTCCTTGTTCCACCAAACGCTTGATTTCGCCTAACTTTTGAGTCCAGGTGATACTCCCTAATTGGCAAACAAAAGCTGCTGGAGCCAGGCACAAAGCCTGGCCCGCGCTGAGCCCTGCTGCAGCCACTCAGAGTGAACTCTGCCTCCCTGCGCCCCTCTCCCTCAGGGTTCTGAAATAACACGGGAAGTTCTGCTTGGTCTCTTTGGACAGCTGCCAACGCCTTTGAGGCTTGTAGTGAAGCTATAATTCAAGACAACGATTATACTCAGGACTTTAGAAAAGTGATTCTCAGGAATAAAAAGATATGACATGGATTTCATAATCTGCCATTTTACTTTTCTCTGTATTTTTGGTTGGTTGGTTGGTTTTTTCCTCAAGGAAATGAGAATGGGATACTGCCGGCATCAAAAGGAACCTCTCCTCCACAGGACTGATGCTCAATCTATGGTGGTTTTTTTTTTTTAATAGAAATTATTTTTAATAGTGAGTTTTAGAAGGAAGAAAATGCATAAATTCTCAGATTTTCTGTTTTGGACCAAGCAAATCTTGGTTTCAAAAAAAACCCTCCATCTTTTATTAATTAAAAAATAAGGAAAAAGATATTGTCAGGAGACCCCTCCAACCCTACAAAACAAAACAAAACAATCTACTAGTAAATGGTTGCTTGGTTCATTTTGCTCCCCTGCAGGTACGGCTTCCTCATGGAAAGCAAGGCTGGATACCCCAAAGCACCAGCTCTAGCTGCTAACTGCTAACCCCAAGCGATGACAGCTTGCTTGCTCCACCCCTACCCGACTTCATAACTCATTTCTAGTAAAAACTCACACCCAGACCTGCCCTGCAGGAAACGCCTTTAGAAAATGAGCAACCTGGTCCATTCTTTGGCTACTGAATAAAATTCCCTGCTGACCTTAAAACAGTTAGATTATTTGCGAACAATATTGAGTAGGAAAAGAACCTGCAAAATCGGTAACAAAATCTTAGCACACTAAATTTATGGGTGAAATGTGCAGTCTTTGAGAAAAAGGAACAAAAATCCCACCTGTCTGTTTTCTCCATTCTGACTACAATGACGTTACCAGTTTTCGAATTCAATGCATTTTCCCTTCCACAATCTGAGAAGCAGCATCCACACTCTTTTTAAAAAGCTATAAATATATCTTTAATTATACAACCATTACCGTGATGGATCCTTATAAAATGTTCATAAAATTTGGAAAAACTCACACTGTGTGTTGCCTGCAGCTGTAGCCCTGTGGCATCCGATCCCGTCAGATCTCAGAAGCTAAGCAGGGTTGGGCCTGGTTAGTACCTGGATGGGAGACCGCCTGGGAACACCAGAAGCTGTAGGCTTGGGAGAAGGACCTGGCAACCCCCTCCCCCCCAAAAAAAATCAATCTGCCATTGAAAACCCTATGAACAGCAGAGAAGCACTGACAATAGTGTTTCCCCTGTTGTACAGAGGGTCGCTGTGAGTCGGATACCGACTCGACGGCACCTAACAACAACAATAACAACACACTGTGTGTTATAGTTTAAATATAAATGACACCACCGGCCATGTATTTAAACATTGAGTCCCCAGCTGGTGGGACTGTCCTGGGGGGATTACAGAAACTTGGTGGAAATGAGTCTCGGGGTACAGGCCTTGGGAGGTTTCTACCAAAACCCCAGGTTCCCGTAAGTCCCTGCTTCCTGCTCACAAAGCTGTAAGGGCATCTGCCACAGGCTCTGCCACATGCTGCTACCACGCCTGCCCTGCCACCATTATGGATTCATCCTCTAACTGTGAGCCATCAATAAATCTCTCCTCCCTAAGTTTGTTTGGGGCAGTTTCTCTGTCACTCTGCCACACTGGCTGGCTCTAGCTTGATTAACTGCCCTGTAAACTAAGTATGGTGTGTATCTCCTTCTTCTTGACTTCGTGTGTGTGTGTGTGTGTGTGTGTGTGCGCGCGCGCGTGCGCGCACAGTCCTGAGGGGCTGAGCCCAAGGCCTCAGTACTCCACCACTGAGCTGCACTCCATCCTCTTTTTTATTTTTTTTATTTTGAGACAAGGTTTCACTAAGTTGCTCAGAGTGCCTCCATCCTTGAACTTGTGACCTTGCTGCCTCAGCCTCCTGAGTCACTGGGATTCCAGGCATGTGCCATAGCACCTGGGACTTTGTGACTTTTTAGTACACATATATACAAACACAAACATTTATATGCAAATACAAATATTTATATTTACATAGAAATATAAGTATTTATATATAGAAATATATGGCTTAACTCTTGTAGGAATTTTAATATGTAATAAAAATCATATGAAATCATGGGTTATATTCTCATTGAGCTTTTCCTTTCCCACATCACCTGCAGCGGTAGCCCTGTGGCATCCGATCCCGTCAGATCTCAGAAGCTAAGCAGGGTGGGGCCTGGTTAGTACCTGGATAGGAGACCGCCTGGGAACACCAGAAGCTGTAGGCTTGGGAGAAGGACCTGGCAACCCCCTCCCAAAAATCAATCTGCCATTGAATACCCTATGAACAGCAGAGAAGCACTGACAATAGTGTTTCCCCTGTTGTACAGAGGGTCACTATGAGTCGGATACCAACTCAACGGCACCTAACAACAACAATTTTTTCCCATGTATTCATATAGTTGCATCATATATTTTGAGATTTTCCTCTCCCTCTTCACCCTTCTATATTACTTCCCCTCTCCTTCCCCCTTTCCTAACCTCTACTCCCACCTGCTGATCCCTTCCCATTCTTTCTAATCTGCTTATATTTTCCCTTCTTAGATAAGTATGATTATTCATGTTTATATATCTCACTACATATAGTGTTTTAAGTTAAATTTAGCTCCCACATGTGAATGAGAAAATATAGTATTTCTCTTTTGGGACCTGGGTAAGAACAAAGAATAGATTGCACAAACATAAGACAAATGAAAGTTTTAGCTTCAAATCCAGATGTATCAATAGTAATAATTGAAAATGGTCTAAACATCCTATTTAAAATCCAGGGATTCTCAGAATGGAAAAAGTCAAAACTCAACTATATATTCTGTCCTCAGAAATATAAAGACACAAATGGTTAAAAGAAAGAGATTTGAAAAAGATGTATCAGGGTAACATTAATCAAAAGAAAGTTACAGTGGCTAAATTTTAAGGTTCAAGTCAAACATACACATTCTCTGATGATAATGGAACTAAATTAGAAATCCAAATCAGAAAGATACCTGAAAATTTCCTCAAAATCTTTGGAAACTAAGAAATGTGTTACTGAGTAACTTATGTGTGATATAGGAAACCAAAAGAGAAATTAGAAAATATTTTAACCTAATGAAAATAAAGATGCAACATTCCTAAATGTATCTCATAAAGATAAAGCACTATTTAGAAAAATTATAATCTATATTAGATAGTAACAAAATCCTAAAATAATTACCTTAATTTCTACCTTCCTTTAAAAAATTATTAAAAAGACCAAAAGTGATCTAATATAAACAGCAGAAACAAGATGGAGGGCATAATACTGAAGTCAAAGATATTACAAGAAAGGCAATCAGCAGACCAATTTCCCTTATGAACAAGGATGCAAAGAACAATATAAAAATAGATAATGCATTATGACTAAACGGTGGCTTATCCCAGAATGCAATGTTGATGCAGTGTTCAAAAAGCAAATTGTGCAATTCAAAAATATAGCAAACTAAAAAAGACAAATCATTTAATTGTCTCAACAGATGCAAGAAAATTATGTCATAAAACTCAGAAGTTATTCCTTATGAAAAACTCTCAGCAAACTAGAAATAGAAGTAAACATTCTCAAACTGATAAAGAACATCTCCAAAACACCTACAAGTCATGTCATATCTTAATTATAAAAAACTAAACACATTTTCTCAAAAATTAGAAGAAAAGGTATCTGATCTCAACTCACTTTTTCAACATTGTAGTGTGGAGGTTCTAGTCAGTGCATTAAAGTGAGGGCCTGGAGAGCAAATGTCCAGAATGGAAAGAAAGAAGTAGTACTGTCTTTTCAGAGACAGCATACCATCTGTGTAGAAAATCCTACAGAATCTACCAGAAAAAAAAAAAAAAGGCCACCTGAACTAATAAGTGCATTTAATAAAGTGGTAGGAAACAGAGTCAATATTTAAAAGTCAATTGTAAAAGCAATATGATGCTGACATTGTTTATAATACCGTTTATCATATTAACTACTGAGGGATAAATATGACAAAGGATGTGCAAGCCCTAAGTCCTTAAAGCAACAAAAAAATTACTGAGTTAAATTAAATATGATATAAATAAATGGAGTTGTTGTTAGGTGCCGTCGAGCCAGTATCCGGCTCATAGCGACCCTCATAGGGTTTTCAATGGCTGACTGTTTCGGGATTGCCTTGGGAGTGGATTGCCAGGTCCTTCTCCCATTTTTGCGGTGCTGGGAATTGAACTCAGGACCTCAGAGACTGCAGTGCAGCACTCTACCAACTGAGCTAAATCCCAGCCCCTCATAGCGACCCTCTGTACAACAGGGGAAACACTATTGTCAGTGCTTCTCTGCTGTTCATAGGGTATTCAATGGCAGATTGATTTTTGGGAGGGGGTTGCCAGGTCCTTCTCCCAAGCCTACAGCTTCTGGTGTTCCCAGGCGGTCTCCTATCCAGGTACTAACCAGGCCCCACCCTGCTTAGCTTCTGAGATCTGACGGGATCGGATGCCACAGGGCTATGGCTGCAGGCAAATAAATGGAGAGATATACCATATTCATGGATCAGAAGATTTAATATTGTAAGTACAGTTCTCCCCAAACTGACTAGATATTCAAAGTATTACAAATTAAAATCTGAGCAGGCCTTTTTAAAAACAGAAACTCACAAACTGATTCTAAAATTTATGTGGAAATACAGATGACCTAGAATACTTAAATCAACTTTGAAAAAAAGAAGAATAAACTGAAAGACATACTTTCCAACTTCAAGACTTAATTATAAAGCTATAGTAATCAAGATATTGTAGTATTGTTGTCACACTAGATGAATAAAACAATGGTACAAAACAAAAAATTCAGAAAGAGACCCATACATTTATAGAAAACAAACTTTTTACAAAGTGCAAAAGTAATTAAGTGGAAAACGTCAGCCTTTTAAGTAAGTGTGACTGGGAAAATTGTCTATGATGTGTAGAAAAATAAATTTTGATCCATAATTTGCATTGCACATAAATAAATTAACTCAAAATACATTATATAAGTACCGCGCGCTAACCGATTGCTCCACTGGAGCTCTTCAAAATACATTATAGATTATGTAAAAACTAAAGCTATAAAAGTTCTAGAAGAAAATCCTTGCAGCTTCGAGTCCTGCAAACATTTCTTAGATATAACACTAAAAGCATAATCTACAAATTGAATTCTCTCTCTCTCTCTCTCTCTCTCTCTCTCTCATGTTTTTATAATGAAAGTTTTTCATAACTGAAAGAGATTAAAGAAAGGAGTGATCAGGTGGGAAATGATATCCAGAATAAAAGAACTGGACATTCATGCTTTGAATGAGCAGGTGAAGAGGACACACAGGGGTTTGTGGGGAGGGAATAACAGCTTATAAATAGCTTTAGATGCATTTTCATCAAGTACACTGAGATAACTGTTTGGTTTTCAACAAACTAGCTTCATCAATAACAAAGTTGCAATAAATCTGTGTTGAAAACTAAATGTATATCATAAAATTATCTTAATGCTTTCTCCTATAATCTCATTTAATTATTTTAATAACTTTATGAAGTAGATACTTTAATTCTAATTACACAAATGCAGAAAATGAGTGTCATACAGGAAAGACATATGCCCAAGTAGTTGTTGTTCTTGTTAGGTGCTGTGGAGTTGGTGTCTGACTCATAACGACCCTACATACGACAGGTCAAACACCATTGTTAGTGCTTCTCTGCTATTCATAGGGTTTTCAATGGCTGATTGATTTTTGAGAGTGGTTTGCTGGGGCATTCTCCCAAACCTACAGCACCTGGTGTTCCCAGGTGGTCTCCCATCCAAGTACTAACCAGGCCAGACCCTGCTAAGCTTCCAAGATCTGACAGGACTGGGTGCCAGTGGTAGGGCTGCAGATGAAGTAGGAGTAGATAAGATTAACTCAAAAGCACTCTTCAATACTCTAGGATGGGGCCATGCTCATACTATATTGATTGTCAATGATCAATAGAATTATCTTCATCCAATTGGTGAAAAAAATGTTGAAAACAATCTTGTCTCCTATAACATAAAATAATAACCAGAGGCTCTGAATTCATTATTAGATACGGGTACCAAACTAAAGAAATTGACTCTCTCTGCTTATAATGTGCATTTTTTAAAAGAAGAAACCTAAAACTAAAACTAAAGATTTTCAACTCTATTTAGTAAGAAAGTAAATCTTGTGGCACTATCATCCATGCAACTTGGTCTTAGGATGTAAAAACAAAAAATAAATGAGTTATGAGCTATTTTTACGAGTATAAGTTGTCCATAACCATCTTCTTTCATAAATGGTCAACTCTAACTATGTAAAAATGCTGAGCCAAAAGCTTTTTGTGACTAGAGATTAAATTCCTTCACTGGTAGCCCAGGGGTCAAAATATATTGTGTTTTTATTTAGACAGTCTGAGAAAACTGAATTTGTTCCTTTCTTATCATTACCGTTCATCTCTCTGGATCACCCACTTCTCTTTGAACTTGGAAAACAGAATTTGATCACATACAGTATTTAAATCAATTAGAACATGGACCCAGGCAGAACCAAGAAATTCTTGGAGTTAATCCTAATAATTCTTTGATTTCAATAAAGTTCTGCTCAATTGCTTATTTGAAAACTGACCAGCAACAACATTAACTTTCCAGGGAGCATAGTGTATTTTCCTACATTTGCTAACACTATGTTCTGCTTTCCTAAGATAAGAAATGAACCAAAGTCATACAATACTTCTCAGAAAAAAATAAAATAAATAAAAAATTCTTTATTTTAGAAATTAAAAATTTCAACCAGCTTTGCAATGAGCATCCTAAATTTTGTTTGATTCAGCATAGTGTGTACATAATAAGTATTTAAGAAAGTTTCTTGACTTATGATATGGTCATGAATGATTAACTAACTAATATAAGAATTTCTCTAGCAAGGAGGTGATGTGTCCAGTGATCACTGAAAAGATCCAGAAAAGACTTCATGAAGTTTGAGTTGATCTGATTTTTATTGGTCTCATTTGATCTGGTTTTAAAAGTGCAAACACCAAGCAAACAAAAGTGATAATCACTCATAATCTATCCCAGAACTAATCACTATTAAAGTTTATCATATTTGCTTCTAATTTTTCCCATTTAAATATATTATTTTTAAAATCATAGAAGTTATATGGTAATAAAGTTTCTTTTAAAGAAACAACTAGATAATAAAGCTGAGTGTCTTCTGACCTCCACACCTGTTATAAACAAAATGTTTCTGTTCCTCCCAAATGCATGTGTTGGAACTCTAACTTCCAATGTAATGGTATTTGGAGGTAGGACTTTAGGGAATAATTAGATTTAGATGAGGTCATAATGGTGGGGTCCTCATGATGGAATTAGTATCCTTTCAAGAAAGGGAAGAGACTAATATGAGCTCTCTCTCTCCACTATGTGAACATGAAAGTGGGCATCTGCAAGCCAAGAATTGGACCATCACTAAGAACTAATACTACCTTGATCTTAGACTCCTCATCCTCCAAAACCATGAGAAATAAATGTTTCTTGTTTAAGTCCACCCAGTCTATGGTATTTTGTTATAGTAGGCTGAGCTGACCGATTCAACCCCTGGCCCCTCTCCACTCATATACTTGATTTCTTTCTCTCCCTTTAATACAAAAATTTTTTTTAAATTTACTGCTTCTGTTTCCTCCTTCCTTTCCTTTTACTTTTGTTCTTCCAAGTCCCTTCATTGCCTTGTACTGTAGTAGAACACAGCCAGTCCTATTCTATAATAAAGTAAGGGCTTCCAGTGAATCAGAATAAATATCTTGCTATGGACAAGACAATATGAAAATGGGTCTTATGGTCCATTAGAAGAACAGGTTGGAGTTTCACAGATTTGTAGCTCCTAGCCTGGAGCTTTACAGATTTATGATTTATTAGGTACAATCTCTTTTCTTCTCCTCCTTCTCCTCCTCCTCCTTCTCCTCCTCCTTCTCTTTCTCCTTCTTTTCCTCCTTCTTCTTCTTTTAGTAAATGCTCCTTTGCATGGGTTCTAAGACTACATATCCCAATGATCCAAATAAGAAGAGGTCACAAACACTGAACATTGAAACTGTTGGTTCATGTCAAGAGATAATTTACATTACTTAATTTTTTTCAGGTGGAAAAATAACTACATGAAAAGAGCCCTGGGGAAACAGAGCCTAGCTTTGTCCTGTTGATATTCTCTCTTCTGCATGACTACTTGAAGAAGGAAATAAAATTTGAACATCAAAGGGATGTTTTTAAGAAGTAATCTGGCAAAAAGTGACATTTCATATCCAAATTATAACATGGAGTAAAGTGTTCAGTGAGCCTATGAGTATGTGTTCACCCACACATCACTCCAGGTGGTCATTTATTAGACATACATGCTCATGCTCCTAAGTATAGTTAGTCTTCTTTTTTGCTGTCCATCTCAGAGTGGACCCACAGAAAAAGAATGTGGCTGAGAAGGTGGAGATGTGGGTATCTCAGCCAGGGGACTGCAGCAGTAAATCACAGGAATAAAATTCATCGCTGCCCATCTGACACTGAGGTTAAGTTCAGGGGCTGTTGGCTTGGGGAAGGAGTGGCAGATAGGAAGGAAATTATTCTTCAGTTTCACTTCACAAAGTTGATTATTCTGGGTTCATAGAATGACAATATTTTGAAAATATGGGCTATTTTAAATTTTTTTCTGAATTTTTCATATGTAAGTCTATATCTGCCTTTTAATCAATATCTCCATTATCTAAACAGTCCTTTTAATGGTTTGAATAGGGCTGGAGTTTAGCTCAGTTGGTAGAGTGCTGCTCTGAATGCTCTGAGGCACTGAGTTTGATCCCCAGCACCATAAAAATGGGAGAAGGACTTGGTGGCTCACTCCTGAAGCAATCCTGAAGCAATCAGCCATTGAAACCTCTATGAATAAGTATATAGGGTCACTATGAGTTGGACCCAACTCGACAGCACCCAACAACAATATGGTTTGAATATGAAATGTCCCCCAAGGCTTGTGTTGAACACATGGTCGCTGGGGCTGGTGCTATTTTGGGAGATGGTGGAATCTTGAGAGGTGGGATACAGCTAAGGAAAGCTGGTCACTGGGGTGGACCTTTGGAGGTTTTACCCAGGTTTCCAATTCTGGTCAGCCTCTCAGCTCCTACCCACTAAGATGTGAAAAATCTCCATCACACAGGCCCATCACCTTCTCCACCATGCCTTCCACGCCATTAAGGACTGAAACCCTCTGAGATTGTCAGCTAAAGAAACCTTTCCTTCCTATGTTGTCTCTGCCAGTACTTTGGGCACAGCAACATAAATGCTAACTGATACAGTCTTGTTCTGCTCAGAAAACATCATGGCTGTAAGACGGAAAGGAAGAGGACTATGAGGAAGGGAAGCTCCCATCCAAACCAGTAAAAGAACCTCCTCACTGGAGAAAATGAGCAGGAAAGGAAAGAGGAAAAGGAAATTTGAAGGAGACAAGCAGTGAGGCTGTTGTCTGGTCTCTGCCAATCTGAGGCTTCTGTGCAAGAGGAGAGCCTGGCACCCCAGAAACTGATAGAAACCCCAGGTGATGTAGGGAAAGTCAGAGCAGGCTTTCCTCTGTCCTGTGGAGACCAATATGGCACCAAACACAGCCAACCAGTAAGAGTAGTGCATGATTTCCAGGCCATAAACTTGAAAATGGCATTCCATCTTCTCTTTGTGTTCCCCTTGGGGTGTGAGAGATACAACGGTTTCTGCAAATGTGGTAGAGGGTGCAAGAAAGAGGAGTCAGGGCACAGCTGGCTCACTTGTCTGGACGAGTCTCCCCAGTAGGGGCAAAGAGCCCACAAGGGCTCTGAGGCTCTAGGACAGTGAGCCTACCCTTGGGATTGTGCTGTAGACTCCACAAGACCTTGACACATCTATTGACCTAGAAAGATCCAGTTGGGTCTGATCAACTTGGACAGAGGAACTCCCAGGAGTAACCAGTCATGGGACCATGTGTATGGGGAGACAATAAAACACAAATTCAACTCCTCATGTGTGCATCAGCCTCCCTAGCCAGCCCACTAGAACCAGCTGGCACCATTTGCCCGTCTTCCCTCTCCCGCGCGTTAGAAGCTGTGAGGCTCAAGAAGACAGCATGCACATTCCTGGTCCTGGAGGCAGAGGGACCATGCCTCCACTCCTAGGAACGGAGCCTCCAGTAAGGGGCCCAGAGAGCAGAGGAGAAGAGCTATTCTGATAGAGACTTTAACCTTGAATTGAACTTGAATTAGGCCAGTAGAGATTATGTTACTCTCAATTTGGCAAGTTTACATTAGCTGGAATTCTCCAGAGCAATATGAGCTCAGTAGCAGAGGAGAAAGGAAGTTACGATTTTTTTGCACATCAGAGAGTTAATGCATAAATTTAAACCCTGTTGCCCTTCATTTAAAGGTCACCCTTCTCCTGTGCTCTGAGAAATCTTCTACCCATCTTCTTAGCCAAGGCAACTGGGGCTGGATCTCACAGACTGTCCCTCAGGCTTTCTGGAGCTTTCTTAACCTAGTCAGTGTTGGTTTCCTTGACCTTGTTGCTTTACCCTTTGGTGGTGGCACTGGTGCTCACCTTCAGGCTGGACCAAACCTCAGCCCCACCTCCACTGAACTTCAAGTTGTAACCTGTCCTTTTCTCCAACACCTATGAGGACCCATGCTCCCATAGTTACCACTCAGTTGCTGCATATCCAATCTTTGAGGGTAAAACTATGTCCTTATCAACATTCTAATTTCTTCATAAAAGATACATGTATCTGTTTATGGATGTATGCATTCAAATATTTTTGCCCATGTGAAAAAAGCATTTGTGTAAGCTTGGTGCACACAGGTACACACACATTCACACACACACATGCACATTCCTCTCTGCTCATACTTGGCATTAAGAATGGGCCAGTTTTAAAGTGTATTTGTACATAGGGTAAACCAAGATCTTTCAAGGACCCAATGATAAGCTAGCTTGATTACCATTATTATTAATAAATGTGGATTGTGCTGGCTCACTTGTCTGGGATCGACTCCAAAGTAGAGGCAAAGAGTCCACGAGGGCTCTGGAGCATACAAAGATTGTCTTTTGGCTGGCTACAGAGGCACATGACTGTGATCCTAACAACTTAAGAGGAGGAAACAGGATTCCAAGTTCAAGGCCAAAGGCAGTCTGAATAACTTCGCAAGACCCACTTCAAGATAAAAAGATTTAAAAATGGGTTGGTGAGGGAGCTCAGTGGTAGAAATCTTGCAAAGAATACACAAGGCCCTGGGTTCAATCCTCCAGTACCATTAAAAAACAAACAAACAGGGAAAAAATCCTGTCTTTTGGCTGAAATCATTGCCAGTGCAGTTGCATGATGGCAGGAAGTTTAAGCAATTTGTGACAAAGCTTTCTTTTGCTGTGTTTCAACAGAGCAAACTTCTGGGGCTGATTGTACCATTAGGTACCTATGATACAACGTCCTGAAAATGAATAAACATGAAGGTTTTGTTGCTTTCATTTTAATACCAAAGCAAGAAACTCTATGGAAGAAACTGCCTTCAGAAATGTCTTGCTTTACAAGTCAGGAATGTACTCAAAGACCTAAGGACTAGAGCGGAACAGGGTTTCTCAAATGCCTGCTATGCCCAACAGGCTCCAGCCAGGACCAAGTAGCAAGGAGAAGTAAAACCTCTCACCCTCAGGCATCTTACATTTCACCAGCATTGGGGGTAAACGGAGTCAGATTCACATCAATAGTCTGCACTTCACCCCACCTGCCCTCCTCTGCTCACTCGAAGGTTTTCTATAAAAAGTATGCCTGCAAGGTTCCTTGGAACTGTAAATGGAGAAAAATCACATGAGAAGCTGATTGGTGGAGGGCTTGCTCAGCGCACTCTGAGGCCCCGGGTTCGATCCCCAACACCTCAAAAAATGACAGAAGGACCCAGCAGCCCCTCTCCCAAAACAATCCCCCACTGAAAACCCTATGAATAGCAGAAACACACTAACACAGTGACAGGCATGGCACGGTGTCGGGGAGGGTTTTGTTCTGTTGTCCATAGGGTCACCATGAGTCGGACCTGATTCAAGGGCACCGAACAACAACATGAATAACGAACATAAAAATAGCTCCTCCCCTACGTATCAACCCAACAGAAATGCACCAAAAGATATTCTCATGGGCAACCACTGATCAAACAAATGAACTCTGGTATATGGCAATCGAGGTAAAGCACAGGCAAACTATTAAGGAGAAGTCTAGACCCAGGAGCCAACATCCTGTATTTGGGCTGGAATTTAAACACGGGTTACCTTTGATGAGGATAAAGGGAGTGGTGATTGGTAGGCCTGCTGGAAATGTTCTGTTTTGCCATCTGAGTCCTTATGAAGTGGATGTGTCCACCTTGCAAACATTTATCAAGCTGTATACTTAGGATTTGTGTACTTCACTGTGTGTACATTAGGGTTCAATGATGAAATTATTTTTTAAAGTAGTTCTTGATTGAAAATGGTCTTAGTACTCAGATATACACATCTATACACATAAAGACAAAATAGAGTGGTAAAAGAGATTTCTCATTTCCAAAGTTAAAGCACCTGCTCAACAGGCAAAGCCTCCCTCAGTCGAGGCAAATATATTTGAGTCTGAAAGCTTTTGGTAACAAACACTCCTACATTTCTCCTCTGTCCTGAGGCATGATGCTGGATTTTTTTAAAAACATAGTTTAGTAGAAAATTATGGCTTCTCAAAATTATAAGAACTTACTGATAATTAGTCCAATTATCAAGTGACACACTGTATTAGTCAGCTGTCACTGTTGCAGCAGAAATACCAACCCAAACAAACTTATGGAGGAAGAGGTTTACTGGGAGCTCACAGAAGATCAGATGACAATGTCGGGAGGGCAGGCACGGTGGCAAGGGAGCAGGACCTGTGGTAGGTGGCAAGGGAGCAGGACCTGTGGTAGATGACCGCACAGCATGACGGATCCGGCACAGAGAGATACCTGAGCCTCAGGTCTGGTGTGTGGGGGTGAACACCAAAGGCCCCCCGCCAGTGATATCACTTCTACAGAGCTAAGACCTATCTCCCAAAGCTTCCTAACTTACCAGGAAGGGGCCACCAGCTGGGGATGGAACGTTAAAGCACACGACTTCTGGAGGACTCTTTCTTTCAAACCATGACATACACAAACACTCGGCGTTACCCTTTCATAAATTTAACTCTTTTGCACCTAAGGGATATATGTACTTGGCTTAAAAGTTTAAATATAACTCCCTATTCTAAAAAAAGAGAGAAACACAGCAATCCCTATCTCTCACTTTCTAGTCTCAATTTCTGCTTCCAGCTTGCCAGCTTTTCCAGCAACTACATCCAGGTATTTTAAATCGTCATCTGGGATTTATGTCCACATTTCTGAATAAGCAGCAGGAATATTGGTATTTCTTAATTTGGGTCAATTTTAAGTATTCCTTGTCTTCATTTTATAGAAAGTGAAGATTTAGCTCCCCTAACCCTCCCACAGGTGTGTCCCTCCCTTCTGCCTAACATAACATGATCACATTTTTATTTTTTAGTAAGTAGGTTTTTAATGCTTACATAATTGTAGCTACATAAATATTACATTCCCCCATATGTCTGTCAGCTTTTCATGCTATGGGAGCTTGTATGTTGCTGTGATGCTGGAAGTTATGCCACTAATATTTCAGATATCAGCAAGGCCACCCCTGGTAGACAGGTTTCAGCTGAGCTTCCAGACCAAGACAGACTAGGGAGAAGAACCTGACAGGCCACTCCCAAAAGAATTAGTCATTGAAAACTCTCTGAATAGCAGAGAAGCATTGTTAAATATAGTGCCAGAAAATTAGTCCCCCATGCTGGAAGGCATTCAAGAAATGACTGGGGAAGTGTTGCCTCCTCCAAGTAGAGTTGGCCTTAATGACAAGAATGAAGTAAAGCCTTTGGGACCTCCTTTTGCTGATATCACGACTCAAAATGAAAAGAAACATAGTGGTTGCAACATTGGGCTCAAATGAAAAGATTGTGCAGAAGGCACAGTCCTGAGTAGTGCTTTGTTCTGCTGTACTTAGGGTCACTATGAGTGGGGTCTGAGTCAATGGCATCTAACAATAACAAATACTGCACTCAGCCATATACTAAAAGTACATTGTCTTCTTGTACAAGCTCTTGCTTTTTCTGGAGTTAACTTCTAAAATGTCTTTTTAGATTTCTAAGAACCTATTCCTAGAGTCTTAGAAAAAAATTCTCCCACATCAGGCACTTTGGCAGCTTCATTTAAGTGTCTAAGTGCTTTTTGTACAAATTTCCAGCCAAGCCTCCCAACCCTCCCCTACTTGTTAAACATGTCTGGTCCTCTAATTGCTGAGGTTTTCTGAGGTTATCCACTATAGAACAAAGAACCTCAGCAGAACTCCTTGGTACAGAAGATCTGCAGTGAAGCTGGCTTTGACTGCAAAGGAGCCCAAACGCCCCCATCAAACAGACAGCAACTTTACTTTTCCTCCGCCTTTTTCTTCTGTTGGAGCCCTTGATGGTTTGGGTGATGCCCACTCACACTGACAAGGGCAATCTTTCTTACACAGTCTATCAGCTGAAGTGATTTCTCTTCTGGACATCCACCTTCCATCCCTCAAATATCAGTGATCCTTGTTCTTGAGCCTTTAGACTTGAACTGAATAATACCACCAGCTTTCCTGGTTCCCTAGCTTATAGATAGCAGATCATGTCAATTTAGAGAGAGAGAGACAGAGAGGGAGGGAGGGGGAGAGGGAGAGAGGGAGAGAGAGAGAGAGAGAAAGAGAGAGATAGAGAGATTAGATGTGGTTTGTCCCCCAAGCACTTATGTGATGGAAGCTTGATCCCCAGAATGGCAGTGCAGGTGTGGTGAGCCTTTAAAAGGTGGTATGCAGTACAAAATAAGTAAGTCATTTGCTCCATCCCTCTTGGAAAAAATTAAGTTAGGTCTTGTGAGAGGGTTGTTATAAAAGAGAACGACTGGCCACTCCTCCTCTCTCTCGGGCTCCCTGTTCCACCTGTGACTTCTCCCTCTTACATGTGTCCCCACTGTGATGCAATCTGCCATGTGACACAGCCTGGGAACTCTCACCAGAGGCCAAATCAATGGTGTCTCCTGATCTGGGCCGTTTAGCATCCAAAGCTGTATGATAACTAACCTCTTCATGAAATCCTCTCCTTCAGGTATTTCATTGTAGCAACAGAAATTGGAACACCAAATGTTCTCTAATCCATACTCTTTCAACAGTTTTAGAGGCTTAAAAATCAGATGGAGATTAGAAACACATGCACATTGGATTTAAGATCAGAAGCTCTTGACCCAGCTCTTGATGGAGAGTCCAATCTGCATGCAATTCTAATCCAGATCTGATTTTGTAGCCCTCTAAAAAGGAAAGAAAGGATAGGGATTAGACTCAAGAATCGATAGTAAATAAATATATGCCTCCCCAAGGATGGCTAGACTGTGTCTTACATATTTTGGACATGTAGTCAGGAGGGACCAACCCCTGGAGAAGGACATCATGTTTGGGAGAGTGGCAGGTCAACGAAAAAAAGGAAGATCCTCAACTAGATGGATTGACACAGTGTCTGCAACAACGGGCTTAAACTTAAATAAGATCATGTGCCTGGCACAGAATAGGTGAGTGTTTCAATCTGCTGTATGTAGTGTCGCTATGAGTCGGACCAGACTTGATGGCACCTAACAACAGCAACTCATTCTCTTATTCTAGAAAACACTAATAATAAAGCCTGGGTACTCAGTCAACAATAAACTTGTGGCAAATCTCATTTCATCTATACTCTCACTCACTTTCCCACTCTGGGATTATTGTGAAGCAAATTCAGATATTATATAATTTTAACTCTTAATTATTTCTTTAAAATATGAAGAAGGATGCCTATTTATTTAAATTTCATAACATCATTATTACACCTTTAAATGATTCATTTCTTACTATTATCAAATATGTCTTCAATGCTCAAATTTCTATAGTTATCTCATAAATGTTTTCTGTTTTCCAGTTCATGTTTGAATCAGGATCGTAATAAGGACAATGCATTGGGATGACATGATGATGCCTCTTCAGGTCTCTTCTAATCTATAATTTGCTGCTCCATCCCCTTTTTTTCCCACCTTTGTAATTTACTTGTTAACACAACAGATCATTTATCCAGTAGAGTTTCCCTGTCTGGATTTTGCTGGTCTCATGTGATTCTGTGGTTTAGCATATTTATCTGCCCCTGCATTTCCTGTAAATTGGTGGTAAAATCGAGGGACTTGTGCAATTCAGGTCCACATCCTTTGAAAGACTACATGATAGTGCTTCTTGACGGTAATGTCTCCATTAGCACATTCATTTCCAGGAGTCAGAGCCTATGTCTACAAATTTTGGAAGGGCTGCCTATTTTTTTCTCTACTCTCCTACATAACTGACATTCATAGATTCCTTGAGACTTGGTTCCTCTGTACTTTTTGGCTAAAATTTGGGACATTATTTCCTCCCAGAGGACCTTAAGGAGATTAAACTTGTGAGCTCCTTTCCATGACATCAAAATTCCTAAATTCCAGGTCCCCCATTCAAATAGGTACTGCCCCAGCAGCAGGCCCCAGCTACTTCTAGGGCCACCATAAATGCATGAAGGCTGTGGCTCTTCAAGAGAAGAGTTTCTAGCTGTGCTTTTCCTAAATGTTTCTATGATCCATTGAGGCTTCCACTTCCCACAAGCATTTCTGTAATTTAGTCCATGTGGCTGTAGTTTGGCTAAAGCAATTGGAAAGTTTCATGGAATTGCCTCATCACTATTTGAGTAAAGAGCATCATGTTCTGCTGTGAAAACTGGCAGAGGTGAGCACATGCCAGCCACGGGCCTCAGGGAGCTCACAGTCTTGTGTGTAAGCAAACACCCAATTAATTACAGAGTAAAACATGTCAAAATAAAGATCAGATGAGAAGGATGGATAAAATCCAATGAGGCTTCTTAGCAAGGAAAGATAGGCAAGTGTGCAGAGATTTCCCAGAAAACTTAACAATTTGGAAAGAGCCTTTCAGGATAGGTAAGATTTTGACCGAAGGCTGGGAGAGCATTCAGGACAGAGGATTCGACACAGACAAAGGCAGAGGTGGGAAACATGTGCTGTGTTCAGCTATACCCCAGAAAGCATCTAGCAGTGCTTCTCAGTATGGACTGCCACTAAAATCACTTGGAACCTTTGAAAACTATGGAGGTTTAGACCCATCCAGACCAACTGAATCAGTCTCTGGGGACAAGGTCTAGGTATCTAAGTTTTCAAAGTTCCCTGAGTTGATTTTAATACGCAGCCAAGATTGGGAACTACAGGCAAATAAGGAAGTTTGCAGGTAAAATCTAGAAAGGCAGGGAGAGGTCGTGTTGAAGAGGATTACAACTGGGGAGATGAAGAGGTGAGAAGAGCATTGGTCCTTGGTATGCATGGGGGATTAGAGCCAGGACCCCCAAGAATATGAAAATCTGTGGATGCTCAAGTCTCTTATATAAAATGCCATAGTATTTGTACATAACCTATGCACATCCTCCTGTATACTTTATTCTTTAGTATTGTTAGGTGCCATCCAGTTGGGTCTGACTCATAGCAACCCTATGTACAATAGAACAAAACACTACCCAACGCTGTGCCATGCCCAGCACTATGTCAGTGCTTCTCTGCTATTCATAAGGTTCTCAGTGGCAGATTGTTTCAGGAGTGGATTGCCAGGTCTTTTTCCTGTTTTGGCGGTGCTGGGGATCAAATCCAGTGCCTCAGAGAGTGCAGAGTGACACTCTGCCAACAGAGCTGAACCCCAGCCCCATTCTTTATTAACATATATTAATTGTGCAAACTAATAGGATTCACTGTTATGTCTCCATTCATGCACACATCATGCATCAATCATGTCTGTCCATCCTTCTTCTTCCCTTCTCCGCCACAACACACACCCCAGCCCCCTTCCCAGTCCCTAGAAATCCCCCTTTCACTTTCATGTTGACTTTTTTAGTTGCCACAGATGAGAAGATGCAGTATTTGTCTGTCTGTGTCTGGTATATTTTACTTATCATAATATCCTCCACTTCCATCCATGTTGCTGCAGATGACAGGATTTCGTTCTTCCTTATGGCTGATACTCCAATGTGTGTATGTACCATATTGTCTTTATCCATTCATCTGTGATGGGCTCCTAGGCTGATCTTAGTTATCATGAATAATGCCTCAGTAAACATAGGCATGTAAGTATCTCATTTACATGCTACCTCCATTTTCTCTGGATATATACCAGCAGAGGGATAGCTGGAATATATGACAGTTCTATTTTTGGTTCTTTAAGGAACTTCCTACTACATTTGATGGCAGCTGTACTGATGTCCATTCCCACCAACAGTGTATAGAGTTCATTTTTCTTCATGTCTTCACCAGCATTTATTTTTTGTTTTTTAATAGCCATTATAACTGGAGTGAGACAATATTTCATTCATTGTCATTTCAACTTACATTCCCTGATGGCTAATGATACTGATCATTTTAAATATATTAGTTGGCCATTTGTATTTCTTCTTTTGGGAAGTGTCTATTCAGATTATATGTCCATTTTTAATTGGATTACATGGTTTTTGTTAAGTTTTTTGAGTTATTTGTATATTCTGAATATTATTCCTCTGTCAGATGAATAGATGACATAGAATTTCTACTGTTCTGTATGTCATCTCTTCACTCTGCTGATTGTTTCCCTTGCTGTGCAGAAGCTTTATAGTTGGGGGTAATCCTGTTTGTCAACTTTTGTTTTTGTTTCCTCTGCTTTTGGAATCCAATCTAGAAAATCACTGCCTTTTCTAATATCTTGAAGTATTTTCCCTATGTGTGCCTCTAGTGTTCCTCTAGTAGTTTCAGAGTTTCAAGTCTTACATTAAGGTCTTTGATCCATTTTGAGTTGATCCTTGTATAAGGTGAGAAATATAGACCAAGTTTCAGTCTTCTACATATGGATATTCAGTTATCCTGGCACCATTTTTAAAAGAAGGTGTTCATTCCAGTATATGCTTTTAGCAACTTTGTTAAGAATTAGTTGGCTGTGGGGTTATTACTGGGTTCTCAAATCTGTTCCACTGGCCCCTGTGACTATTCTTATTTCAATACCATGTTAGTTTTAGTACTACAACTCTGTGGTATGTCTTGAAATCAGGTGTTGTCATGTATCTGGCTTTGTTCTTTTTGCTTAAGATTGGTTTGGCTATTTGGAGTCTTTTGTGCTTCCATATGCTGGGATTGTTTCTTCTTGTCTTGTGAAGAATGTCATTGGTATTTTGATGGATATTGCACTGAATATTTAGATTGCTTTGGATAGTATGGACATTTTAATTATATTAATTCTTCCAGTCTGTGAACCTGGGAGATTTTTCCATTTTTTAGTGTCAATTTCTTTCTTTGGTGTTTTTTTATTCTCATGGTAGAGATATTTCATGTCCTTAGGTAAATTTGTTCCTAGACATTGTTCTGTATAGTTATTTTGAATGGGATTGCTTCCATAACTTTTTTCTCAGGAAATCCATTATTCATGTATAAAAAAGCTATTGATTTTTGTATGCTGACTTTGTATCCTATGACTTTACTGAATTTATTAGTTCTAATAACCTTTTGGGGGAGTCTTTAGGTTTTCTGTACATAGAATCATATCACCTACAAAGAGGGATAATTTAGCTTCCTTCTTTCCTATTTGTATGCCTTTTATTTCTTTTTCTTGCCTAACTGCTCCAGCTAAAATATTTATTA
This sequence comes from Pedetes capensis, assembly GCA_007922755.1. Classification (NCBI taxonomy): domain Eukaryota; kingdom Metazoa; phylum Chordata; class Mammalia; order Rodentia; family Pedetidae; genus Pedetes; species Pedetes capensis. The sequence continues at coordinate 30,159 of VMDO01008200.1, read as the reverse complement.
TTATATTAAATAAGAGCAACAAGAATGGACATCTTTCTGTTGGTCCTAATCTTAGAGGAAAATTTTTCAATGTTTCCCCATTCAATATGATGTTGGCTATGGGTTTGTCATAGCTAGACTTTAATGTGTTAAAGTATGATGCTCCTATACTAGATTTATGAAGAGACGTTGAATTTTATCAAGTATTTTTCTGCCTCTATTGAGATAATCATAATTTTTATCTTTAATTCTATTTATGTGATGTATTCGATTTATTGGCCTGTGACGTGCCATTGTGGTGTCCAATCCTATCAGATCTCAGATGTTAAGCAGGGACAGGCCTGGTTAGTACTGGGATGGGAGACCTCGTGGGAACACCAGGTGCTGTGGGCTTGGGAAAAGGACCTGGCAACCCATTCCCCAAAATCAGTCTGCCATTAAAAACCCTATGAACAATAGAGAAGCACTGATAATAGCATTTCCCCGGTTGTAGGTAGCGTTGCTACAAGTCAGACACTGAATCGACAGCAGCTAACAACAACAAATTTCATTTATTGATTTGCATGTATTATGCCATCCTTACATCCCTGGAATGAAATCAACTTGATCATGGTATACGAGCTTTTTGATGTGTTGTTGAATTCAATTTGCTGGCATTCTGTTGAGGATCTTTACATTTATGCTCGTATTAGTCTATAGTTTTCTCTGTGTGTGTGTGTGTGTGTGTGTGTGTGTGTGTGTGTGTGTGTGTGTGTGTATCTTTGTCTGGTTTTGGTAATGAGTAATGCTAGTCTCATACAGTGAATCTGGAAAGATTCTCTTCTTTTTGATTCTATAAAATACTTTGAGAATCACTGGTGTTTGTTCTTTAGAAGTTTGATAAAATTCATCAGTGAAGTCCATCTTGGGCTTTGCTTTGCTAGGAGAATTTTTATTCCTGATTCAACTTCATTATTTACTATTGGTCAATTCAGGTTTTTTAAAAAAATATCTTCTTGGTTCAATTTTGATAGGCCTTGTGTCCAGAAATTTGTTCATTTCTTCTAATGTTTCCAATTTGTTAGCATATAGTTTCTCAAAATAGTTCCTAATGATCCTTTGAATTTCAGTGGTATGAGCTGCTATGTCTTCTTTTTCATCTCTAATTTTATTTATTTGGGCCTCTCTCTCTCTCTCTCTCTCTCTCTCTCTCTCTCCCTCTCTCTCTCTCCCCCTCCCTCCCTCTCCCTCTCCCTCTCTCATTAGTCTAGCTAAAGGTTTGTCAATTTTAAATTTGATCTATAAAAAAACTGGCTCTTGGTCTCACTGGTCCATTGTATTGTTCTTTTACATTCATTTTCATTTGCATCTGCTTTGATCTTTATTATTTCTTTTCCTTCTACTGACTGTGGTTTTGGTTTGTTCTTGTTTTTCTAAGACATTGAAACACCTCATTAGATTATGTTAGTTTATTTATTTGAAATCTTTCTATTTTCATTGCTACAAACATCCCTCTTTGTACTGCTTTTGTTGTATCCCACAGATTTTAGTATGCTGTTTCCATTTTCATTTGTTTCAAGGAATTTTTTAATTTTGCTTCTGACTTCCTCAATGACCCACTGTTTATTCAAAAATATGTTGCTCAATCTCCATGTATTTGCATAATTTCTAAAGTTCTTTTTTCCCACTGTTGACTTCTAGTTCCATTCCACTGTGATCAGAGTAGACACAGGATATGATTTTAATTTTTTGAATTTGTTGAGACTTGTGTTATGGTTTATTCTAGAGAAAATTCCATGCACAGATGAAAAGAAAATGTATTCTGCAGCTGTCAGATGGAATGTTCCATAAATATCTGTTAAGCCCATTTGATCAATAGCATAGTTTAACTCAGATATATATATTTTTTACTTTCTGTCTGGATAATTTGTGCACTGATGACAGTGGACTACTGAAATCCCCATTATTATTATGTTGGAGCCTTTCTGCCCCTTTCTGCATGATAGTTTTTGTTTTATAAAATTAAGTCCATGATGATATGTGCATTTAGATTAATAATATTTATATCTTCTTAATGAATTGATCTCCTGGTTATTATATAGTGACCTTGTCTCTCTTTTATTGTTTTTGTCTTAAACTGTATTTACACATAGCTACTCCTGCTTGCTTTCAGTTTCTATGTGCTTGGAATATCATTTTCCAGCCTTCTATTTTCAGGACGTTTGTGTCTTTACTGGTATACTGAGTCTCTTATAGACAGCATATTGTTGGGCTTTATTTTTCAATCCATTCAACCAGTATGTTTTTAAATTGGGTTATTATTGAAAGGTAGGTACTTATTTCTATCCTTTTGTTGATTTTCTTCTAGTTATTTTAAACATTCTCCATTCATTTCTTCCTCTCTTATTTATCATTGTGGTTTGATAGTTTACTTATACTGATAATATTTTATTATTTTCTATTTTTAATTTGTGTATATATTTTTCTACTGGGATTTGTATTTTCATGTGCTATCTTGATGGTGGTTACCTTTCTTCCAGTTCTGAGTGTAAAACTCCCTTAAGTATCCTTAACAAGGTTTGTCTGGTGGTAATGAATTCCCTTAATTTTTATTTATCTTGCAAGATCTTTATTTCTCCTTCAATTCTGATAGATAACCTTGCTGAGTATAATAATCTCAATTGGCAGTTATTTTCTTTCAGGACTTGAAAAACAGGAGGTTGTTTTACGCTATCCTGGACTTTAGGATTTCTTCTGAGAAATTCATTGTTAATCTAATGGGGTTGCTCTTAAATATGACTTGGTGCTACTCTCTTGCATACTTAAAATTCTTTGTCTTATAGTTTTGACTGCTTAACTATAATGTGTCATTGTGAAGTATTTTTCTTGTCATGTATTTAGAGTTCTATAAATTTCCTATACTGGATATCCATGTCTGTCCCAAGATTGGGGAAGTGTTTTTCTATTATCTCTTTGGATAGAACTTTTATCTCCTTAACCTTTATTTCTTCCCCTTCAGGTGTGCTGATGATGCAGATATTTGATCTTTGAATGGTGTCTCAAATGTTCTCATTTTTTTTTGTTTTTGTCTGAATGTGGCATTTCTAAAGCTTGTTTTCAAGCTCTGATATTCTAGCTTCCACTTAATCTAGTTTATTGTTGAGACTTTTAACTGATTTTTTTATCTAATGTATTGAGCTCTTTGTTTCCAAGATTCCTGACTGTTTCTTTTGAACATCTCTCTTTGCCAAATTTTTCATTCATATATTGCATCATCTTACTAATTTCATTTAACTGTTTATATTCTCTGGGATCTCTTTGAGCTTTTAAAAAATCATTCTTTTAAATTCTTTATCAGACATTTCATCCATTTCAATATCATTGGAATGTGTTACTAGAGAGTTCTGATCTTTAGGAGTTATCATATTGCCTTGGTGTTTTCACACTTCTTATGTTCCTATATTAAGATTTGCACATTTAGTGGAATGGATATTTCTACCATTCTTATGAGATGACCTTCTTAGTAAATGGCTTTCTCCCGAAGATGTGTCTTGAGGTATCAGTTTGTTATGAAATGCTGAGTTTCCAGTGGGATACTATACTGTAAACTTCTTGTTTCTACTTTGGCTGTGATCGTAAGTTTGGATGCAGTGCATACTGTACTGGAGCTGGCAACACCCACTGTTTCTACGGGTTGCACAAGAGTAGGGAAACTCCAACAGTTCAGGCAGATGTGGTAGAGATAGCAGTGTGTGGGGTCTACACTGTGTGGTTACTCCTGCACGGGAGGACTGGCCCTCACTGCTCTCTCCCTTGGTGACAGGCAACTCCATCAAGTTTCAGGAGCCAACATGGGCATAAGAGTGCGTTACAGTCACTGTCAATGTCAATTTTCTTAGGATATATTCCCCATCCCACTCCAAGCATCCCAGTTCAGACCCCGTCTGGGTGCTGCTAGGAGTGGGATCCAAATCTCATCCCTTAGCGGCACCCCGGAGGAGGAGGAGGAGGAGGAGGAGGAGGAGGAGGAAGAGGAGGAGGAGGAGGAGGAAGAAGAGGAGGAGAGAGAGAGAGAGAGAGAGAGGGACACTATGCACATTTTTCTTCAGATTTTAGTATTTTTGCTCCTTAAGCTTGAAATGCTTTCTCTGCCATCATCCTTTTTAGGTCATTGTAGTTCCCATTGCTGCACCTGTGTTTTGACAATAAGAGCCTGGTGGTGTCATCTTTGAGTTGACATTCCACACTTCCCTTGGTTCCCATGTAACATGGGTTCTGAGTCAGGAACTAGAAATCCTGTCATTGAGTCAACTGTGGCATTGCAAAGGAGCCCCCCAGCAGAAGCTAGAAACTGACCAGGGGACCACAGAGAGACACAGAGGGTGCATTGAGAATCTAAATGAGGTAGAGCTAGTCCCTGAGTGCACTTGGCTATGGTAGTCAAGTCAATAGGCATAGAAAACAAGAAATACATGATATACAGATTTTGGCATCAGAACTCCTAATACATATGGACAGGGAAACCAGGAGCCAAAGAAATTACAAGGACTTCACATAGAGAGATGAGGCTTTCTGCCCTGAAGCCCACACTGCAAGGGGCCAACAAGCTTCACACACCCAGTCATCCTGCAGAGAAATAAGGAAAAAATGGGACACTAACATTTTTACCTAGAATTGAGTAAACTGCTGTGGACTATTTCAATTATTGCATCAGCTTATGATGCAATTACCAGATTCGGGTAAGTTTTAAAATGTAATTTTTTTCATACTGCACACTAAATAAGATGTGGAAGAAAACCAGATCACTTTTTAAAATCAAGAAACATTTTCTCTGGACCTGTGGATTATAATGTGAGTTCTGCTTCATTTTCATTTCATTAAGGAATAGTGTCTTTCAATATATTTTTAATTATTCTATTTCTGCCAATTTCATTCCATACATTTGTCCATTGGTATGTATCTTTTTTCTTTATTTGTAGCACTTCTTTATAAATATGTATCTAGCACTTATTTTACAAATATAAACATGGGACCCAAGAGGGTTAAGTAACTTTCACAAGGTCAGAGCACTGGACTGAAAGTCTTAATTATGGAGTCCAGACTTCTTGAGTCCCTAAATCAAAAGCCAGGTTATCTGTCTCTACCCAACTCATCTATTGTAAGTATGCAATTGGAAAATGGAAGCCAGGTGAGGTGGTGGAGGCAGGAGCCAGTGACTTGGGAGGTGGAGGCCAGAGGATTGAGAATTCGAGGCCATAGGCAGCCTACATAACTTAGTGGGACCCTGACTCAAAAAATTTAAAATGGGTTGGGAGTGAAGCCCAGTGGTAGAGCACTTGCAAAGTATTTCAAGGTCCTGGATTTAACACCCTAGTTCTACAAAAAAATTGGGGATAAGGTACTTGATACTTAAATTGTTGTTGTTAGGTGCCGTGAGTTGGTATCTGATTCATAGCAACCCTGCATACAATGAGCAAAACACTACTGTCAGTGCTTCTCTGCTGTTCATAGGGTTTTCAATGCCGGATTGATTTTTGGGAGTGGGTTGCCGGGTCTGCCTCCCTGATACTTAAATAGGGCTATATAAATAAGAAAGATTATTATTTAGTTGCATAATATTACATTTATTCAGCAAATATTTATTGAGTTCCTTATATGTTCAGGGCACTGAGATAGGAAAAAAGATACATCATGAGGAAAAAGGATTCTGTTTCCATGGTACTAACAGCCTAAGTGGGGAGAAACATTCAGACCACTACATCCACCCATCTAAGATGACAAACTATAGTTTGTACGTGAAGGCATATAGTGGTAGTGTTGTCCTAGTTTGATTGTCAAGGGAGGATTCCTCAAGAAATAGTATTATTTATGACCTGAAGAAGTAACAAGATCTACTTAGGAGAGAGGAGATGAAGAAGAGCACACTTAGCCACAGGAACTGCTTATGCAAAGGCCCTGTGGAAGAGGGAGAATTATTCACATGAAGAATAGAATAAGGCCCCACATAGTGGAAACTTAGAGTTAGGAGGCAGGCAGTTGGGCAGGGGAATGGAGAGTGGTCTGAGACAATACTGGAGAGAGGTGGGCAGAAGCCAGATCCTACAGGGTCTTGTACATGGATAAAAACACTTGCCATTACAGATGCTCCTTAACTTACAATAAACCCATCCTAAGTTGAAGATGCCTGCAGCAGTAGCCCTGTGGCATCCGATCCCGTCAGATCTCAGAAGCTAAGCAGGGTCGGGCCTGGTTAGTACCTGGATGGGAGACAGCCTGGGAACACCAGAAGCTGTAGGCTTGGGAGAAGGACCTGGCAACCCCCTCCCAAAAATCAATCTGCCATTGAAAACCCTGTGAACAGCAGAGAAGCACTGACAATAGTGTTTCCCCAGTTGTACAGAGGGTCGCTATGAGTCGGACACCGACTTGACGGCACCTAACAACAACAACAACAAGTTGAAGATATCATAAGTCAAGTGTGCATTTAATACACTAAACCAGCCAGACATCACAGCTTAGCACAGCCTACCTTACATATGCTCAGGACACTTGTATTAGCTTGGAACTGGGCATCATGAGACTGTCCTACCAAGTATTAGTATTGTCAGGTACACAGCCCTTTGCACCATCCTAAAGGTGAAAAATCGCCAGTTGCTCCATTGTAAGTGGGAAACCGCAGCGCAGTGCAACTGAGTCTCTCAGAGGAGTCCTGCTGGGCATAGAGGGCTGCTCTCTCCCCACCTCCCTGGCCCACTTTCTCCTGGACTTCACGGGGAGAAGCACTGTGGACAATGCCTGGGTTAAATGGCATTTCTCACAAATCCCTTGCAAATCACAAAACCTAATGCACACTACTCCTCTGCTGAGTGCACCCGGGCTGAAGGTGAAGGTGTACTGTTCCTGTGATGGCCTCAGTGGTCTACACATCATGCTGTTGGCCTCAACAAAACTGTGGAATTCTTTTATTTATTTATTTTTTGTGTGTGTGTGTGGTACTGAGGGTTGAACCCAGGGCCTTGCGCTTGCATGCTCTAAAGTACTGGACCACTGAGCTGCACCCACAGCCCATTTTTTTACTTTTTTGAGACAGGGTCTCACCAAATTATGCAGACTGCCTCTGGTCTCGAACTTGCAATCCTCCTGCCTCCGCCTCCCAAGCCATTGGGATTACAGGTGTGCACCACTGCACCTGGCTCAAAACTGTGGAATTCTTGAGTCTAGCCTGGTGAGCACACACACTCCTGCCCCTGGCTTTTTTATCTTCATCCTTTCTCCTTTCACTATTACTCAGAAAGAGAATCTTTTGTTTTTCTTTCTGTAAAACTTACTTTCAGGATGAGACCTGGAAATTATCGTTGTTGTTGTTGTTGTTAGGTGCCGTCAAGTCGGTATCCAGCTCATAGCGACCCTCATAGGGTTTTCAATGGCTGACTGTTTCTGGATTGCCTTGGGAGTGGATTGCCAGGTCCTTCTCCCATTTTTGCGGTGCTGGGAATTGAACTTGGGACCTCAGAGACTGCAGCGCAGCGCTCTACCAACTGAGCTAAGTCACTTGATATTGATGTGCTGGCCTCAGTGATCAATCCAGCTTAGTTTACTTTGAAGAAAGAAGGGAAGAACACCACTTCTGCTTCTAGAATGTGTGTGTGTGTATGAGAGAGAGAGAGAGACAGAGACAGAGAGAGAGAGAGAGAGACAGAGACAGAGACAGAATTAGTTGATGGATCACAACACCAGTTGTAAGTTTTTGGCTACCCAGGTCACATTACAGGACTATAGTTCTTCAACAATGTGTACTTGGGCAGATTGCCTTTGTCCACCTCTTTGAACTCAGGAGTGGCATTGGAATCTGCTTTGGCCAGTGAAACACATATGGAAATAACATAAAACAATGGCCTTGGGAGAGTGCAGGAGCTCAGGCCCATAAGATGGAGGGACTGTGCACTACTCATGAAAGACAGCTGAGATGAAGCCTTGCCCATATTCACAGAGGATCTACCCTAAACAGAAGCCTTGATTGTACTAAGCTACTGAGATTTGGGGATTTTTGTCCCTGCAGCATTCCCTAGCCTATTCTCTCTCTCTCTCTCTCTCTCTCTCTCTCTCTCTCTCTCTCTCTCTCTCTCTCTCTCTCACACACACACACACACACACACACACACCACACAGGAAATCAGAAAAGTCAGCGTGCACATATTGATTGTGTGTGTATGGGGTGTGTCATATGTGTATGTGTTAGAGAGAGAAGTAAAAAGAGAGGGGTAGAGAAACTTGGGGTTGGGATTTAGCTCAATTGGTACAGCACTGCGCTGCAGTCTCTGAGGACCTGAGTTCAATTCCCAGCACCACAAAAATGGGAGAAGGGCCTGGCAATCCACTCCCACAGCAATCTCAAAACAGTCAGCCATTGAAAACCCTATGAGGGTCACTATGAGTCCGATACCGACTCGACGGCACCTAACAACAACAATAAGAGAAACCTGATTCATGGTAAGAGTTTGATTTTAGAGTAAAATGTAAGTTACTCAACTATTTGGCTTTAGCTAGATTGTGATTTTAGTTATAAATTGCGTAAATGGATATATAAATATATATAAACATATGTGATTTGCATGGGTTTATGTACAATATAAAACATTGTCTTATGTTTTTGTTTTGCTCTGATATAGAAATATACTATGGTCATTCAGAATTGTTTTCTACAATCCACAAATAATATGAAAGAAACTCTTGAGCTAAGCTACCAATTAAAATCTCAAGGCAAGACTGCATCATTACGATACCTTCCAGGTTACCTGCTGAATCACAGATAACATATACGCTACATTCCTACCAACAGCAGAAGCAAGGGCCAGAGCCAGGCTTATTTCCTGTGTTTTTCGATGGCAGTCTGATCCTTCATGTTGTTCCAACACAGCATGATTTTTAAAGGAGAGTTTAATTTAATATAAATCTGAATATCCTTTGGAATGCTAGAAACCAGCATTACTGCAGCAGCTCTAATGGAAAACACAAGTTTGGGGCCAGTTGGTGGTGAGAGCCAGGCTCCCAGCCCTGCTCCCTTGCGGCACATGGCGTTCCTTTTCCCAGCCCTTTGCTACGCTGGTTAAGGACGTCAGGGACTGTGGCCCACAGGATATGTTAAACAGTCTACTGCTCACAGCAGGGTCCTACAGCTCAAGTGCTAACACTGTGACCTCATAAAACCCACCACCACTTCCACGACCACGAGCACCACTAACTGGAGTTCTCAGAGGCTTTCCCATCACTGTGCTCTAGACACACCCCCATACATCCTCAAGATAGGGAGCACAGCACCTCCCAGGGAGACTCACACTGCTGGGCTGAGCTGACTTGGCCCGTTTTATCACCCCTGTGGAATGCCAGGAGCAAGAACAGTCATTTGTTTGTGGATTCACAGAATATGGGGCTTTCACACTGGAAACAGACTTCCCAGTGAATAGCAACCGGGAGACTGCTGTGTATTAGCATGTTTTAGCTGCCCTTGTTTCAAAATTAAACAGCTGTGGTGGAAAGGGGAAGGCACAGATTGCCACTGGACCAGCTTTCTAGAAAAGGTGACGTTTGGAATGAGGTTTAACTGTGGGAGCAAAGTCTAAAGTTAACTCTTAGACCCTCTGGCTTCCATGAGACATCTTCCCTTCCAGTGATAACAGAATTTCCTTATCATTATTATTCGTTCCTAAAGGCTACTTGTTCTTGGGGACAATGACTCCTTGTTTTGCCTGGAGTTGCTTAAATATAAACGAAGAGAATTCTAAGATGTAGCAAAAATTGATCTACAAAGCTAAACTAAATTTTGTTCAATATACATTTACTGAACATATACTATGTGTCTACGACTATTCCAAGTACCACGGACATAGAGAAGAAATGTGAAAATATGTGAACTGTTTCAAAAACTCCTAGAAGGAACACTTTATAGGGTTCTCTATTCACCTGAATGGAGCAGCCAATCTACAGATGAGTTAACAAATTAAAGAGAGAGACTGAGACAGAGCTAGAGACAGTGAAGTAAGACAAAAGGTAAAATTAAAGTAATATGTCATTAAGACCAATAAGTTCAAGGAAGTTCAGAGAAGAAAATGATGAGCTTGAGCTAGAACACTCAAGGAATATTTCAAGAGGAAATGTGAATCCCCACTGCAATTTGGTTGAAGAGAATTTGGGCTTATAAGGGGCAGGCATTCCAGAACTAGAAGCGTGATAACTGTGTAGCCTCTGTCTGGTTCAAGTATAATTTTCTCAAAGTTAAAGGCATGACTCTCATAACAATGCATTGTGTGCATATTTCAAAGGTCCTCTTAGCTCCTTAATGAGGCAATCAGTAGGATTATAAAGCTGGCTCAACAGGGTACAATCTCTCTTTCCTGTTAGACAAAACTATGTGCATCTCTACTACACAAAAATCATTTGCAACTCAACATTCTTCACTAAGTAAAAATAACTACAGAGTCTGGGGCCTAAGCTTAGTCACTTGTAAGTCAAACACATGTGTGTCTCCCTGGAGAATCGTTATTCCCTGTTGAGAACGGTCTGACAATGCTCACATATGACACTGAAAACACACAATACTGAAAGGGTCTCCAAGCCTGGGGTACTTTTTTTTAAAACAGCATTTGGGTGGAAGGGAATTCTAACCTTGTTCCACCACGTTCCAGGTGTACAGTGTGGCAAAGGGTCTTAACTGCTTGGTTTGTCAGTTTCTTTACCTATAAGATGCTGATAATAATAATTCTTAGTACATAGAGTTATAGGAATCCAATGAGATAATACACAGCATATAAGTGTTTGCATAATGCTTGCCACATAATAAGGGCTCACGACATGTTTCTTCATAAAAATAGGGAAGAAACATCAGCAAAAAATCACATTTAAGAGTGAGACTCGGAGTGTAGCTCCATAGTAGAGCTTTCTCTTACTATGCACAAGGCCCTGGGTTCAACTCCCACTACCACCAAAAAAAGATGGGAAGGGGACTGGTGAGCATGTCTGGAAGGCACTAGAGTTCAGTCTGGCTGCAGAGGAGAATTGAGAAATAGATAAACAGAATTAAATAATTAGGTTAGTGAAATTGAGAAGATAATTTTTTTTTCGGTACTAGGGGTTGAACCCAGGGCCTTGCGCCTGCATGCTTTGCAAGGGCTGGACCACTGAACTGTACCTCCAGTCCACTTTTTTTCACTTTTTGAGACAGGGTCTCGCTAAGTTACGCAGACTGCCTCTGGTCTGGAACTTGTGATCCTCCTGCCTCTGCCTCCCAAGCTGCTGGGATTACAGGTGTGCACCACTGCACCCAGCTCTGAGAAGAAGATAAATTCAATAAAGAGTTTTAAGCCAGATTAGATTAGAGCTAAAGTAAAACTGTTAAAATGAAGCAAGAAAGAAAATTACACAGACATTTTGAGAAATTGGGCTTTATCCTGAGGTCAGTTGGAAACTACATGGTACTTTTTTCAGCCGTGCAGTGACTTGATGAATGCAGAATTGTGGGAGAATTAATCCCCCTTTCTATAGGACAATCTGGGAAATAGAAGGTCTGGGGGTAAATAGGAGAGTTAGGAGATGTAAAGGGCTGAGAAGTCAGAAGAGGGGGAGAAATCACACATGGGGTGAGACAGTAAACCCAGAAGACTGCAGGAATGATGATGTGTTTGATCTTAATAAGCAACACAGAAGAAAGAGACAGTTTTGAAATGAAGACGAGGAATCCATTCACATCTACTAGCTGCATTTGAGAATAAGGGACATGTCAGTAGAAAGGGTTACTAGAAGCTGGCCACATGTCACTCTACTGTACTCCCAGCTACTCAGGAGACGGAGGCAGGATCACAAGTGTGCAGCCATCCTGGGCTACACAGTGAGGCTCCATCTAAAAAAAAAATTCCTCCATTGAGTGTGGGAGGCAGTATTAGAATGAGCATCAGTGGGACAGTATAGCTTCAGAGGCCACCCACATGCATGTGCCAGGGAAGCCCAAAGACAGGACAAACTAAGCACTGAACAGAGCGCGGGGCAAGGTCATGTGTGTCCCCATCCTATTTTTCTGCAGGATGAGTTTCCCAAAGGATGGCAAACAGCAGCGGTGAGGAGCCGGTCACAATGGTGGATGCTTCAACTGGGGGAAAGACAGACGCAGGGAAAGACGCATAGGTCTCCAATGGGAATGGAGAAAGACTGAGACCAGCTTTAATTACTGGGGAAAGGACTGTGTGAGGACAACAGGCCAAAAAGTGGACATGACCATGGCTGAGAAGAAGCAAGAATGGCAAGATGACTCACCAGGCTCTCAAACCCAGGGCAAGCCACAGCGAAGACCTGAGCAGGTACAGCGCCCCCAGGAGAGCGCTGGCTGGCGCAGGTGCTATGGGACTCCAAAGCGGAGGTCTGCCAAGTTCTGGGAGGAAGCCCTGGAGTGGCTGCCACTTGGAGACCAGCCTTGCTGCCGCTGCCCTGGGAGCTGGCCAGGTCATTGCACAGGGGACTGCAATACCAACCCAGGAGACACTGTCACCTCCCCTGCCTCTGGTGCTGCTGGAGCTGCAAGTCGGAGAGAGACGGACTGGACTGTGGTGGGTTTAGGAGCTCAGAACATCTGGGGGGAGGGGGAGAGACAGAGAGAAGTGGGCAGGGTGGAGGCCAGGGAGAGACCTCCATGGAGGGGCCTGAGGCCCAGACTCACCAAAAGGAGCACAGTCAGCAACCTGCCTTCATCCCCCTGGCATGGGAGCGTGTGGGGAGAACCTCTTTCCACATGGAGTAGCTGGGGTACTGAGGCTGAAACACACAGGGAAAGACCTCACCATAATCCTTTGGGAGCTAATTCATGGACCAGAAAGCAGCAGCTAATGGGGACAGTGGCCCACAAACCAACTCCAAGACAGGGGATCCAGCTAAGCCCAGCCCATGGGGAGATGGACACACCCACACAGGCTGAGGAGGGAGTGGCCACCAAGGGTGCCACCCAGGGTGGGGGGGACCTGGCGTGAGGAGTTAATCTTTGTTACCCTGCTGTAAGGAAATGCAGGTCAGCCAGCATAGCTCCTGGAAACTTTTCTATAAAGAGGATTAATGTTAGAAGACGTCATGGTCTACAGGATCTAGAAACGAGGATCTAGAGATCCTTTCTCAGGATAGAATTGAGAATGATGTGGTCACTGTCTTGAGTGTCCTGCAACGCTACCATCAGGCAGTCACAAACCCATACTGGTTTTGGAAGATTCACATAGTATTTCCTTTCCCACCATGCAGGTCTTCCTCCCTCTTCTCTGCTTCCTCCCCGTGTTAGTTTTCTGCTTCTCTGGCATCTCTTCAGAATTCTGGTTCTATTCTGGCAGCACTTTGCAAAGTTGCCTAAATTTCTTCTCCCAAGTGTCCCACGTCCCCTCAGCTAGTGCTGGCCTCATGACCACATTCTAAGGGTTCTGGGGCGCTCTGGGCCCTTACTAGCCAAGAAGTGGAATAATGTCACACGTTAGGGTCTTTAAACTTTGTCCACATGTTTACATATAGTCCTTTTATTAGCCTTGCTTAAATTACCTATTTAGGGTTTCTCTTCCATCCCTGCCATATCCTGACTGATGTGATACCCAAGTTCACTGTGGGCAATTCAGTGGCAGAAACCCTGCCTTATCTTTCTTTTCAAGCCCATCACTGTTAGGACGCAACCACAAATGTTAGCAGACCTTAAAACTCCAAGGTTCAAAGTGGGCCACATCAGAAGAGAGCAACTGCCTGGAGAAAAAGAATTTTCAGAACAGATTTTGGAATTACATTCTTTTACTCAACAAATATTGGGATCCTATTATGTACCAGGCACTGCTCTAGGTCTTGCTGGTTTGCGCAATACAAAATTCCTGCCTCAGGGAGTTACACTCTAATAGAAGGAGGGAGTCAGAAATCACACACACACACACACACACACACACACACACACACACACACACACACACATAAAATAGACAAGTTTTCAGATCGTGACAAATAGCATTTTAGAAGTACACCCAGACATGAGGGTATACTATTTGGGACTGGACAGCTAACTGAGGTTCTTAGGAGTTGATATCTAAATTAATTGAGCATCGTCCTTAGCATAACTGAGACACTCACTCCCATCTTGAGGACTTCTGAAATCACTGAGGGTAATTTTCAGAGATACAATAGCAATACATGAGCAGAGAGGGATGATGAGTCATTGACATCTGGATGTTAATGTTAAAAGGACTTTACTGCACCCAAAGGCTGGATTCCACATCTCTTCACCTTATCACGCGATGTCTCTGGTAGTTCAAGAAAAACTAACTGAATAGTTGCTACGATTCTTTCTACACTTCGAGAGATTGTGACCTGGTCAAAACAGTATGGAGATACTGCTTGGGTTCTGTGAACTGAATGGAAATGTCTTTTGGCTGTGGGTGTGGGAGCTTTTCTTAGATTGGAATGTGAGGGTGTACAAGAATGTGCTAATAAACCACTGTTTTCGGGAAAGACTCATCCAGCTCTGAGAGAAGCAGAATATAGTCACGGGAAGTTCTAAGGTGGGGGCTACTTTCTGGGAATTAGAATCAAATCCAAACATTTTGTGGTTCAGCCAATTTAAACTTCTGCGTACACATTAGGACATGTGCCCATCTCTAGTTCAGCCCGGAGCCACTGTGACTTGTACATGAAATCCACTGCAAGCTACTAATTATTGTCTTCACAAAAACCACAGCGCAGGCAGTAGCTGAATTCTGAAAATGGGTTTTCTGCTCTCAAGGAATGGGAGAACATTTGTGGATAGTCAGTACTCATAGCCATGAGCATATCCCCTAGCCACACAGCCTCCCTTCTAAGATCCCCTTTCCCTCTCTCCGGCCCACAGCCACCATCTTCTCTCATTCTGGGCTCTTTGGCTTCTTTGTCCAACAGCACTTTAAATGTAACAATGCAGGAGATCAATCTCTAGGCAGGTGGGCTCAGGACTATCTTTACCAGTCATTTCAGCTGACTGGGAACTTAAGAATGAAACCACTCATAATGGCTCTGGGAAAATATAAGCATTTATACATATGCTGGGCATATGATTTCCTTTCTATGTTATTGTTGTTAGGCGCGGCCGAGTCAGTGCCCGACACTTATGTCTAATGTCCAACAGGTGAAACAGTATTATCAGTGCTTCTCTGGTGTTTATAGGGTTTTTAATGGCTGATCGTTTTTTGGGAGTGGGTTGCCAGGTCCGTCTCCCAAGCCCACAGCACCTGGTGTTCCCAGGCGGTCTCCCATCCAAGTACTAACCAGGCCCAACCTTTTGCTTAGCTTTTGAGATCTGATACCACAGTGGTACAGCTGCAGGCTCCTTTCTATGGACGAGGCTACTTACCTAATATAATGACAAAGCTGATAAACTAGGTCTTTTCAGATACAACATATATGAAAGGCAGTGATTCTCAGAGTTTTCAGTCTCGACACCTCCTCACACTCTTAAAATTATTAAGGTTTTCTCAGAGCTTTTGTTCCTATGGTTAACATCAACTCATGTCTGCTACACTAGAAATTAAATATGGGAATTTTTCTTAGTTTACTTTACATAAAAATCAACATATTGCATGTTAACCTAAAATTCATACCATTATAAGGAAGTATATTTTTCAAACCCCACCCAAAAAATGAGTGAGAAGGATGGCACTGTTTTAGAGTTTTGCAAATCTCTTTCATTTAATATCAGGCTTATTAAAAGATAGCTGGATTCTCATTTCTGTATCTATACTCAATCTGTTAAGGTGCTATTTATTCTTTCCCAGTTGATGAGAAAGCAGCAACATGAGGTAGGAGAATGGTGGGAAAGGGAATCAAGAATTCTTTGCTAATCCCAAGAACATGCCATGAGATTTGGAGAACAGGAAAAATAGGGTAGAGGTATTGCAATGTCACGTTTTACCCTTAGAGCTACAAAGGCAGTTTTCAACTATCAGAGCTGAGTGCGAACTGCGAAGCCACATGACAAATCTTTCGGTCTAAAAAACATACAAACCTGACGACAAGTTATTGGTTAAGTCCAGCCAACACCTGGACATGTACACCAAGCACAAAATGATGAGTCCCAAGGAGTAAGAAGGGGAATGGAGTGTCTTCCCATCCCCCACAAGACATCCAAAACTTTTTGCATCACTGGGTTGTTCTCTCCTGCAGCACTGGGCTACATCCAGCAAATATATATTGAGCTAGCCACTTAACAAACTCAAGCTGTGGTTTAGGGCTGATAAATAATTATGTTAATTAACAGGTTGGAGGAAAACTATGATGTTATTCCTGTGGAATGCTCTGGAAAGCTGGAAACACTTAACTGCAAGAACTACATGTGGTGAAATAACCAATAATTTGCTTAAGGAACCCACATCTGGCTTGCTGGCTCAAAGCAGGGTTAATAGTCTTTTGAGGGCAGCCGGTGGTGGAGAGGGGTCTGGGCATAAACAGCCAAGCTTTCACGCCAGGAAATATGCTGTTCGTGTACTACAAGCATTTATGTTGGCTTCTAACCAGAATGAAATGGAAAAGGGATTGTTTAGTTTGACTATTTAGTTCTTCTCCATACAATGTACAGTTCAAAAATGTCTTACTCGTATTTGTACACTTTGAAATGGGAAGGAGTTAAGGGAACAGTCAGGTGAAAATAAAAAAATAATAATCATTTGCTTCAAACATCCAAAAGGATGCAGCACATACACCACAGCATAAAGCGAGTGTGAACTACACATGCACATTATTTATTGATTTGATTTGAGAAACATTAATTGAGCATCTTCCTTGCACAAGGCACAGATATGTGCATTATAACCAGTACACACGTGAGGGAACTGTGGTCCCAGATCTCCAGGAGAAAACAGCTCTGGAGAGAGATTAACATAAGCATAGAATGGATGGTACAAATGCCAGTGTGATTGTCACTGAGAGAGAACGAAAGTGCTACAGAAGGCTCAGAGAAGGAAATATCCTAAAAAATTGGAGTTCATGGAGATCTCCCACCAATAATAGTATTTCAGCTGAAGTACAAAAGACAACCAGGATTGGACAACAGATGGACATGAATGCAAAATGGCATCAGCTGGCTCACATCAGCACATCTACAGACAGATAGAGGCAGGAAGCAAGGATGATGACAGAATCTGCTTGGTTCAAATGTAGAACAGATGGAAAGAATGTCAAGAGGTTAATCAGAGAAAAGCCATCACTGGAGATGCCCACTGGAATATTGATCGGGCAGCAGCAGCAGTGAGTGGGAAAAAGTGGAACCACATCAGTCTGAGGACCAGGATGGGACTCAGAAGACATTCTCAGGAATTTGAGTTGGAGGTGCAATTTTCAGTTATCAAACTAGGAATGTTTTTTAAAAGAAAGATCTTGATGGTGCATATTTTTAAATATTTTTTAAGAATTTAGTTATGACTCACTGATACAGGCTTCTGATTGTTGTTGTTAGATGCTGTCGAGTCGAGTCCAACTCTTAGCGACCCTCATAGGGTTTTCAATGGCTGACTGTTTCAGTATTGCCTTGGGAGTGGGTTGCCACGTCCTTCTCCCATTTTGTGGTGCTGGGAATCAAACTCGGGACCTCAGAGACTGCAGAGCAGTGCTCTACCAACTGAGCTAAATCCCTGCTCCAGGTTTCTGATATTCCAATCAAAATACCTATAAAGACATACCCAATGAAAAAGGAAAAATAAAACATTGGAACCAATACTGACAACCAACCCAGTGTGAAAATTAGGGACTATTTCTCTGTTTTAAGAACTGCAGACTACCGTGTGATACATTTGCCTGCCTGAAACAGAATACCCCCATCCAGGCTAATGGAGAGTCAAAGACTTTAGGCGTCTCCTACCATCATCCCTCTGGCTGAAACAAGACCTTCAACAGCTGGAAAACTCTCCATCAAAAAGTGTTGCTTTTTTTTTTTTTTTTTAGATAATTTCTCTCCCCTCCATTCGGTTGGTATTTTTTTTTCTCATGGATAAAAGGGCAATTCTTACCCCCAAAAAGCACAGCTCTAAGGCATAAGATGGCCGCATACCTGATGGACATCCTGTAGCCATAGACCTACCCAGCAAATGCTACTTGTCAAAATAGGCCAAGGAGAAGAGCAGGATATAGAAAGAAGTCCACTTTAATTTAAAGACACAGGAAGTCTGATGATATAACTTTAAGTCAAAATAGCAGGATCCAAACCTTATTTTAAGTACAACATGATGTTGTTGTTGTTGTTGTTGTTGTTGTTGTTAGGTGCCGTCAAGTCAGTATCCGACTCATAGGGACCCTCATAGGGTTTTCAATGGCTGAGTGCTTCGGGATTGCCTTGGGAGTGGATTGCCAGGCCCTTCTCCCATTTTTGTGGTGCTGGGAACTGAACGCGGGGCCCCAGAGGCTGCAGTGCAGCACTCTACCCACTGAGCTAAATCCCAGCCCCTTTAACATGATATTAGTTTTCAAAAACTAACCCAAAGCAAATATAGACATAGAAAAAAGATTGGAAATGAAGGGCAAAAATGGAAGAAATATGCCTAAATGTTAATAGTGGTTATGGCTGAAAATATATAAGCTTTGGGGCTATTAACAAAGCAGCATTTCTATATATTTATAATAAAATGTATAAATCAGTAAAAGAACTGCCAGGAGGTGCTTTTTAGAGATAACCAGAGAGGAGAGCCAGAAGTGGAAGTAGAAGAAAGATGCACCTCCAACACAAGCCCTGGCCCAGCCATCATGTTAGCAGAAGTTAAAGCAGTTCAGAGACAACATTCTTTGCCCCCCTATGCAGTCCCCTAGCATACTACTTTAAAATGCCAAGGACCTGGTAGGCAAACTCACATTTGATGGATACTTAAAAAAATCAGTCATGGAACAGTTTTATTAACAGAAGTTTTATGGGGGAAAATGATCTCATTCCAAATGGTGCTCATGGACCCAAACTCTGAAGTCACAGGAAAATTACCATAATGGAAAGACTTTGCAAAATGGGTAAATTAACTGAGGATACCCACACTACAAAATCACTGAGATTAGAAGAACCCTGGAGAGAAGGAAGGGGGTAAGGGAAGGTGTGAGTAAATATGATCAAAGGACATTACATGCATGTATGAAAATGTTGCAGTGAAACCTAGTGTTTTCAATTAATACATGCTTAAAAGAGAGAAAAAAATCCGGAGTTTGATTCAGTGACCAAGGCTCTTCAGTCCTGTGTTGGAGGGTGTCCTTGAACAAGTCATTTACATTTCTGGGTTCAGTGTCCTCATTTATGAAATGGGGATTTTAACTGGTCAGTTCCCTTCAAAGGATTATTGTAAAAAACAAAAGGCAAAGTGCACATGACATTAACTGACATGTTATCATGAATGTCATCATTATATTAATGAGAGAAGTGTCAGGACTTGGGGTTACCAAATTGTGGCACTATTACTGTAGTATTTTATGGCACCATATCCTCTCTTAACAATAGCATTGTATATTTAATGCTATTGAATGATTTTTTTTATCCAGCTGAAATCATTTCCTGAAAACCTTAGCTAAAATATGTTTTACTTACAGTCCTGTTGCTTCCACTTTTTTAAGCACTCAAAATATTCTTCACATTTGGAATTGATATTTGAAACACACTTTCCAAAGATAATACCCAAAAGTGGAAGTATTCATAAAATGTTAGACTCAGTATATTTTTAGAGGGTATTTAAGAGCTTTGTTTTCCTACAATGTTTATAGTCACACGTGATGGTTAAACTTAATTGGATTGAGACTGTCTAGGAGATGAGGAAAGCACACCTCTGGTACATCTCTGAAGGTGTCTCCAGAGATAATTAGATCATGAGGGCTCTGACCCAATGAATGGCTTAATCTACTGATGGATTCAAATTTTGAATAGACTGTAGGAGGTGGTGGAACTGTAGGAGGTGGGGCCTGGTTGTGTCCCTAGGGGATATATCTTGCCCTGGCCCCTTCGTGTTGCTGCTTTGTTCCTTGTCTGCCATGATGTAAGGTTCTCCACCAAGTCTTCCCCTCAATAAATGATGGACTAAAACCTCTGAAACCATGAACCAAATAAACCTTTTCTCCCTTAAGTTGTTTCTGTCAGGTATTTGTTCACAGCAACAAAGAGTCTGGCTAACACATCATGAATGCATATTCCGGTATCCGGTGTATTTACTTGTGTGTGTATATGTACACACATATGTGTACCCACTGTACACATGTCTGTTAGAGTGAGGAAGGAGAATAATTCAAGAAGCTATAAGGAGTAGAAGGGGTGGTACACAAATCCACATCCCCTTCTATTCCCTAAAGGATCAGGCCAAGCTGCATAGAAGTGGTAGAGAATGAGTGACTGGTGGAGAGTGTTTACATTTATTTATTTGAAAAAATGCAAGGGGCTGAGGAGGTAGTTCATTGGTGGAGTGCTTGCCTAGCATATGTGAAGCCCTGGATTCAATACCAGTACAAAAAAAAAAAAAAAAAAAGTAAAACCTGCATACATGAGGTAACAATTGACTCAAGTTGCACAAAATACAGATTGTGTTATATCAGCCATATTTATAACAGAGAAGAATAACAGATCTGCCAAGAGGAATCTGGATAAAGTTCATTCATAACTTTATAATGAGAATTCTATAGGGCCATTTCAAGCTCTTATGAGGATCTCTAGTCAGATATTGGAAGATGTGCATGAGTTAACACAAAAGAAGGACTATATCCAGTATGTCTGGTATGATCCAGCCTTATAACTATACTCTATAGAGATATTTTTAGTAACACATGTAGTACATAGAAAAAATCTGACAAGATGTTCCCTAAAATATGAACACTGGTTATTTCCATGTGGCTCAATTAGGCAGTTGTTAACTTTCTGGCTTGCTGTAATGATTGGAATTCTTAACATATATATATGTTGTTGTTGTTGTTGTTAGGTGCTGTCGAGTTGGTATCCGACTCATAGCGACCCTTATAGGGTTTTCAATGGCTAAGTGCTTCGGGATTGCCTTGGGAGTGGATTGCCAGGCCCTTCTCCCATTTTTGCGGTGCTGGGAATTGAACTCAGGACCTCAGAGACTGCAGCGCAGTGCTCTACCCACTGAGCTAAATCCCAGCCCACAACATATATATATATATATATATATATATATATATATATATATAGTTGTTGCTGTTGCTAGGTGCTATCCCATTGGTATCTGACTCACAGCAACCCTACATACAACAGATGAAACACTATTGTCAGTGCTTCTCTGCTATGCATAGGGCTTTTGATGGCTGATTTGTTTTTTGGGAGTGGGTTGCCAAGTCCTTCTCCCACACTTACAGCACCTGGTGTTCCCAGGCAGTCTCCCATCCAAGTACTAACCAGGACCAACCCTGCTTAGCTTCCATGATCTGATGGGATTGGATGTCACAGTGGTACAGCTGCAGGCATATATTTATAGCAGCCATAAACAAAACTTTTTTCATTTTTTAAAAAAGTAGCAAGTCATATTGTCCACCAAAAAATGCTTAAACATCAATCTTAGGAATAAAAAGTGACTATTAGCCTTATTCCTTCCTTTCATTAGTTCAGCCTACAGCCGTACCACTGTGGTATCCAATCCCGTCATATCTTGGAAGCTAAGCACGATCAGGCCTGGTTAGTACTTGGATGAGAGACTATGTGGGAATACTAGGTCCTGTAGGCTTGGGAGAAGGACCCAGCAACCCACTCCCCAAAAACAACCAATCATCCACTGAAAACCTGATGAATAAATAGCAGAGAAGCACTGATATAGTGCCAGGCATGGCACTATGTCGGGTACTGTTTCATCTGCTGTACATAAGGTCTCTATGAGTCAGACCCAACTCCACAGCTCCTAACAATAATCATGAGTTCAAGTAATGTGTTTGTATTCCTGCCTCTCATCCCAACCTTTGATTCTGAGAACTTGCAAAGCTTCAGAAGCAAAAAACCAACCTAGATCCACAAAATGTTAATAACCTCTGATCACTGATAGAAAAATTCTTATTTCTTAAATCTTAAATAGGAGCCATTCAATTCAAATATACTCTTTCCTCTGGGGGCTTTCTTGTCTTGCTGGTATATGTGTACCAGCAGCTTTGACAACACTTTATAAAGCTGCAGATAAAGGCAGAGCTTGAGTGGAAAGCTGAGTAATTGTTCCTGCTGAATTAAAGTCATTGCAGGTAAGGCTGTTGAGCCAACTCAAGTTGAAAGTGATTTAAAGCATGTTTAAATGGGACCTCTAATGGGAAGAACTAGTTTGACAAATCTATCACGCCTAATACACTAGGTAAACAAAGATTTAAAGTCAGAATGGCATTAACTACAATGTTTAGTTAATAGAATGAAATGTTTCCCTCTGTCTAATCCTTCCTTTGAAATAGACAGTAACCACAGGGACCTATTATGGAATTAAAATTAATTCATATTTTTCAGTTTTTGCATGTAACCAACAATTCCTCTAAAATCCCTGTGGGCAGTTGGACATTACTTTCTTTTTTAAAAAACAAGGAAGTGTTATGAATTCCAAGAGCCAATCTCTTCCAGACTTCAGTTTCCCTTTGTCCCTGAGTTATGTTGATCCTTTCTGCTTTTACGCCCATGACAGTGAAGCTTCATGGGAAAACAAGTTTATGTGACCAATGCTAATACTGGTTTGTAGCATGGAAGGTGTGCAGCCAGCAGGATCAAAACAGGCCTGTTTTTGTTCTCTGGACAAAATGAAAGGGGGAAGAATGGAAATCTGGCATTTATTGTATCTTGAAGCAAAAATACATTACTATTCCCATCAACCCAGCCCCAAAATTAGTATCATTTAAGTTCTCATGGGCTTTAAAGGAATTTGAATATTTTTACTCTTCTAATAATGGTATTTGGGCTGGGATTTAGCTCAGTTGGTAGAGCGCTGCACTGCAGTCTCTGAAGTCCCGAGTTCAATTCCCAGCACCACAAAAATGGGAGAAGGGCCTGGCAATCCACTCCCAAGGCAATCCCGAAACAGTCAGCCATTGAAAACCCTATGAGGGTTGCTATGAGTCGGATACCGACTCGACGGCACCTAACAACAACAACAACAACAACAACAATAATGGTATTTAGTTTTGATGATAATGTGTATTTTCCAGAAAACTGAATATTTGCACACACCCCTGGCACTCTTAGCTTTGTGATCTGGGAAAATGTGAAAGATATGGATGGTCTCGGCTAGAATTGCATTCATAACTGCATGAATGTTAGGACTCCTCTAGATTTAGGGAAGGTAGCAGAAAGCTTTGGAAACTAGTATGTCCCTCTGTTTATCCATATCTCCTGGTAGCCCCAACCCTATTTCTCTTATATTAAGCTCTGTTCTGTTTCAGCTTTGGAAAATGTAGGGTCCGTCCATACAGAACAGGCCAGATGATGGAAGTCATAAAGCTGGTGATGATTTGAATCTAGTGTCCCCCAAAGGTCATGTGTTTGAACATCTGGTCTCCAGGGAGTGGCGCCACACTGGGAGGTTGTGGACCTTCAGAAACAGTCCTAGCTTTTGTGGAAGCAGGTCCCTTGGAAGTTCATACTCAGATCCCTTGTCCCAGTGAGCTCTCTGCTCCCTGTTCGCCAAGATATGAGGTCCTCTCCCGAAGGCTGCCGCTTGCCTGCTGCCATGTCTCTGGCCATTATGGAGTGACTGGCATCCTCTGAACATGAGCTACCGATAGATCAATTCTCTCAGAAGTTTGTTTCAGTCAGTTTCTCTGCCACAGCAACAAACATGCTGACTAACTCAAAGCCTAACTACCTTAGATGCTTTTCACAGTGGGTAGGCTGTTTCACACTATATTCTCACTCCATGTTCAGGAGCCCATGGGTCTGACACCCTCCTTACCCCTTACACCTCCCTGGGAGGTGAGGCATAGAATGTTAACAAGGGGCTTGGCCTGGTCGTGACTCTTCCCAGAGTCCAGGCATCTTCTGTCCAGTCAAAAGCCCACATTGCTGGACTATAATGATTGAATAGTGATATTTCTCTAAAATTGTGTCCCCTGGATCATTAAAATGTGACCTTATATAGAAATGATATTTGCAATTATAATTAAGTAAGGTGAACTCATACCGGATTAACGTGGGACCCAACCCTACAACTAGCATCCTCATCAAAAGGCCATGTGGAGACACAAACCCACAGATGAGACTGTCATATGAAGACAAAGGAGAGACTGGAGTGATGTGCCTACAAGCCAAGATAGGCCTAGAGCTTCCTGCAAACACCAGGACCCCAGAAAGGGGCGTGGGACATGCTGTCCCTCAGACCTGCAGTGAAAGCCATCCCTGACATCCCTTCACTTCAAACTTCGAGGCTCATACACTGTGCAAGAACAACCTGCTTTCTAAGCCACCCAGTTTACAGAACTTTGTCACAGTAGCCTTCAGAAATGAATGCACACAGACCAGAAAGGAAGTTCTTTAAAAATTCAAGGAGTTTACATTTCTTCAAAGCCTGATGCTTTAAAATAAGGCTTTAAGAAAACATTTTAAAACGTTTAGTTAACATGCAAGATTGTTTTCATTTTGAGGTGATGATCTGGGGAAATAAATAGGTCCCAAGGTCCCTGCCAAGGTCACATAATTTTATGTCCCAAATGGAAACTTTAAGATGAAAGGAATTGTCAAGAGATAACTACTCTTTTCCCCAATTGAGACAAGACTATGGTCACATCATCAAGATCCTCAGAAAAAGGCATTTGTTCTGGTCACACAACCCTCGAGATGCAAAAGTGCCCATGAATTTTAGTGACTATCATTTCATTACAAAAATCTATTAAAATAAAGATGCAAAATATTTCACAAAATTACCATGGTATTACTCCCAAAAATTGACATTGTATGATTTCCTAGAAATTTACTGTGTTCTAGAATACACCACAAGTTAAGAAGTTCAAAAACTCATGGACCCCATAGAGGAATTCAATGCAACCTTCAAATTCTACTATTTAAAATTAAGGTATTTTTATCCCCATAAAGTACAACACCATTTCCATCCAGGTTCTTATGAGAGATCTAGGAAAGAGTTAGCTCACATCTTCAGCAAAGCAGCTGGCAGTTCACAAGGGAAAGGAGGTATGTATCCTTCCAGAAGGGAGCACTCCAATGTCCACACAGCATCAGAACCACTGACTTTGGAGTGCATCTGTGCTCTAAAGTGCATAGAGCGTCCTGAGAACCCTCCTGCCATAAAACACCCAGAAATGCCACATAAAATAGAACAAACATTTTAGAAATGCAGATGTACCTGGCTAAATACCTGGCTAAATAAAAGACCACGAACGAAGACTAAGACGAAAACAAAAAGTGAAAAGTGGAAGTGGGCACCATAGTTTCCAGAGAATCCAGTGAGGTCTTAATTTTAACATCTTCTGAGACCAGGAGTCCGGGGCTTGGACAGACATGAGTCAGAGAGTTGGCACTGAGGCACAGGCATGTGGTGGGGACTCCCTCAAGGAATAGGTCATCTGAGATGAAAAATAAAAAGGCCAGCAAAGCAGCAAAGACAGAAAGATAAGGAAACATTGTATCCCCTAGGCTTTGATTTTAGGGAAAAAAAAAGTTTTGTGAAAAACTTTACCTGCTCTTAGGTAAGACTGATAGTCATTATTATACCATAAACATAGCCTGGGAAACTCCAAACCAACGAAAGAACTCAAAAAGGAGTCCCAGGTGCCAATCAGAAAACCTACTTCCCAGGTCTCATCAGATTCCCGCTAAAAATGAGCTCAAAAACTAAATGTAGGAAACACACAGAATAAACAGTAATCACATTATCAAAAAACATTAAGTTCAGACACTTAAAATTTTTAAGTAATAGAATTACTAGAAATAAACTATAAAATATGTCTTAGAAAACTAAAGTAAAATGATGATATAAATATAAAAGAAAACAACTCTATCAAATATAACAGTCCAGGCCAACTTGAAATGGAATCCGATAGAACTCGTTGAAAAAAACATGGTCTTTGACATTGAAAATGCAGTGGATAACTGGTGAATGGCTAACAAACATGGTGCAGCCATACAATGAAATACAATTTAATCAACTTTTTGTCACTGTGGCAAAACACCTGGGAAACCACATCAAAGGAGGACAGTTTCACTTTGGCCCACTGTTTCAGAGGTTTGGGTGGCTGTTCAGCTAGCGCCATTACTATGGGCCTGCAGTGAGGCAGGAGCAGGCGGCAGAGGAGGCTGTGTACATCCTGCAGCCAGGAAGGAGACACGGTGTCAGGGACAAGATATGATCAATCACCTTTCAAAAGCCCCACCTCCCAACACGGCTGCATGGGAGACCATGCGGTCCACATGTGAGCCTTCAGGGGACATTTCTTATAGGAACCACAACGCAATTCAACATCACAAAGGAACAAACCACCAGTCCCTGCAAAGCCACGGATGAATCTCAAAAACATTGTGCCAAGTGAAAGAAGCCAGACACAAATCCTACTTAATGCCTGATTCCATTGATATAAAATGGCCCTAAAAGGCAAATCTGTAGTGACAAAAATAGATTAGTGGTTAATGAGGGCTGGGAGTGGGAAGGGGGATTACTACAAGTGGCCACGAGCCACTTTGTAGGGAGATAGAATATTCTAAAGCCGGATCATGGAAATGGTCCCATAATTGGGTAAATGTACGAAAAAATCATTAAGCTGTATATTTAAGATGGTTGAATTTTATGGTATGTAAATTATATCTCAATATAATTGCTTTCAAAACCTCAGGACAACCTAAACCTCAGAGTGGACACTGGCAAAATTAGAATATAGATCCAAAGAAACTGTGATGCAAGAACTGCGGAGATGTTTCTTTGCTCGTCAGGCAGGCTGTGAGGACTGCCTCTACCTTCCCTGTATATTTTCTTAAAACTCCTATTAATTTAACAAGCCTGGGAAAAGGGTGAGTCATAAAGGTGGAAAAATATTTTGGCTGCAGCTCTGGCGAAAGGTGAAGTGCATTAACTTTGCAATGAGTCATCATCACCTCACGAAGCTTAAAGACAAAAAATAGTAATTGTAACAACCCACTGTGGTTACTGATCACTCAGAGTGGGCCCCACAGGGCGGTGGGGTTTGGGAACTTTTGGTCTGCCGTGGACGCATCCAAACACGACTTTAGTTTCTGCAGGAGGCCTGAAATACAGGCAGCCTATAACGGGTGCTCCCAGAGCCCCAGCCTCAGCAGGGGGCAGACACAGCTGCAGCCCACCTGGTTCCATGGGGCGGTTTCTCTCCCTGTGAAGGAAGTCCCAGCTGCCTGTGCCAATGGGGCCCTGACTGAGACATATTTTAAAAATCATGCATAGCCAATTAAATTCTGAGAAAATTACATTGGTAATAAAATAATGTGGAATTTACTTCTCTGAACTCTGACTCCCAGATCATTTAAAGTAAAACCCAATGACTCATTAGGAGGTTTAAATAGGAACAAAATTAATCATTCCCCCATTAGATAGTTTTAGAAAAATAGTCCCCACTTCTTTCTTTTCTTTTAAAAAGGAAAACTAGCTGAATATCATGTTTACGGCCCTATTGTTTTCCATCTTTTTAAAGGAATGGCTTCTTGATTAACCATTTGATGTCGGAAAGGGTTTAAGGCCTCTCAACTTCTACCAGTCAATAAATCCTGTTTCCTCACCATGATCCTTAGAGAAGTCTCCCGGCCTCCTAAAAGACACATTGTTCTATGCAGGGCAGGCAGTGTTAAATCCCGCTCAGACCTGAATTTGAACCAGAAACTACTCGTTCAGTGTGACCTTGGGCAATCTGCTTAGGCTCTTAGAGCCTCAGCTTTCTCCTAAGTGAAATAAGTCAGTCACAGCCACTCCAGGACAAGAGGACAAAACAAGGTAACAGATGTAGCACTCCTGCGTCTCAGGAATGCCAGCTCCCCACCCTGCCTCCCTCCCTTGAGCCTTACCCCTTACGGAACCAGGGGCTGGCCTGGTGGAAGGAGGCCTAGTGGGTGGTACCTGGACAGGCAGAGGAGGAGACAGTGGGCATGGTGGCCATGTACCCCTAGTGAGCGAGCTCGGCCTGTCCAGGGGCCAGTAGTGAGCCAGGTGAGGCTGGGAAATGGAGGTCCACAGGCACTGCCCAGAGGCTTTGGGACTTTGTGCCTGAAGAAGGACACACCTGTGAGGGTTTCGAGGCTGATAACAAATGAGTCGGAATGAAGACTGCATCCCCATCATGTCAGCCACTTGGTGGGAGGGTGTGGGCACCCTCTCCAGCACTGAGGAAGCTTCCCTATTCCCAGAGCTGTCTCCTCCATCCCCAGGGCCTGAGTATCAGGCCCTGCACAGCCCAACTTGACTTCACAGATGAAGAAGGTAAGAGCCAAAGAGGTGACAAGATGGGGCAGAGGGGTTAAGATGTGAGGTACAGGGGCTGAGAAATGGCCACTCTGACGCCAGCCATTAGGCCGTGGTTGCAGCAGTCATCGATTTCCTGGGACATGAAGAACAACGCTTCCACACTCTCCCTCCTGAGCCCCTGTTCTGTGGGAAAGGGTGGACAGGGTGCCTGGGACCTTCCCGCAGCTGGACCACATCCCAAAGTAGCCTCTGCTTCAGAGTCGTAGCAAAATGCATGCCCCTCGGTGCAGCTTTACGATGCTAATCATACATGCAATGTGTGAAGAAGCAGGGTGAGCTACCGAGGGGGTGTCACCCAGGCCTCCTCCACATGTGAGGGCGAAGAGGGAGAGTTGGAGAGGACCGGGTGGGCCAACGTTTGCAGGGAGGCTGCGGGAGCCTGCTTCGCAACCCTGTCCTTTGGCCTCTTCTTTGCCTGGCGAGTAAGAACAAAGTTTTCCTCCTGCCTTGGGCTAGCTCTTCCAGTGGAGGTCCCAAGGACCCAGGGGTCCATGACACAGGGTGATTTGCAACCGGTCAGCACCAAGAACTTGAAATCCATGTTTTCTGACCCTGACCCTTGTGCTGTCGCCCTGCTCCCCACTGGTGTGATGAAAAGTCTATGAAAAACACACAAATGCACTCAAGAGAGAGAAAGGAAGAACGTGGGAAGCTCATGTAGCCTTCAGGACACGTTGCCCAGAGAAGGAAATGAAACTCTGAGATTTGCTGCATCCCCATGGTTGAACTCTCTGCCCCACACCTTGCTGACCTCCTGCTCCCTGTTGTGTTTGGGACAGAAGCCTCAGGGGTAGCAAGGGCCTCTCTGAGGAGACAGCAGTCGATGTGACTGAACAGAGAAGCATGTTTGTGTTCTCGTGGATGTCGTGCTTTAGCAAAAGGTGTCTCTTCTCAGAGACGCAGCCCTGATTCTGAGAGGTCAGGCCATGCCTGAGAAAGCTATGTCACCACGCTAAAAGCCTGCAATGAAATTCACAGCCCGGCATAAGAACCCTGACACCTGTCTGGTCCGTAGGACCCGTCTCCCCAACAGTATAGTCAACATGCACCAAGTAGTCATCCTCAAAACACAGTTCTGGACAGGGTCCTCTGAAAACAAAGAACAGTCTAGAAAACATTAAAGCCTTTTTACTGAGCTTCCCCAATTGCCTGGCCCCTGACCAAGCCTACCCTGACTGTCAACCCCTCCCTTGAATCATTCTTTGTCTATCATCAAAAGAACCTCCAGGCCATGCTCCTGCCCCCCACCCCTGCCCAGTGCTTCCCCAATTGTACATGAGGGAAACCACGAAACAGAA
This sequence comes from Pedetes capensis, assembly GCA_007922755.1. Taxonomy (NCBI): domain Eukaryota; kingdom Metazoa; phylum Chordata; class Mammalia; order Rodentia; family Pedetidae; genus Pedetes; species Pedetes capensis. The sequence goes on along the minus strand of VMDO01008200.1, from coordinate 467 downwards.
CCCTTTCCACCCCTAAGTCCTTTGGCAGCAAACTCCCATCTCATTCTGAGAAACGTAGCATTAGCTACAGGTTACCAAAGATAAAGACAAGCTGTATTACACAGATTTGCTAGTGATGAGAAATGGAAAAATGTCCCTAGATGCTACAGACAGGGCAAGAGCTCCTTTCAAGCTTTAGATAATTTAAGGAATGTCTTTTAAAAGTACATACCTAACAACTTATAGTGAACTCAGGTCAAGAATTGCAATGATTACCATAGATTATCCTAGCCTGGAAATAAAATGGTGTTATTTCTGCTTTCTAAAAGAATTTTCTCCCATTTCCTGCCCAATTATAAGAAAAATAAGGTCAGTATGAAGAAGTATGGAAAAAGAGGTGAAGTTTCTCAAGAGAAAATTGAATAAATGTGGTGATAATATGAGTGTGCCCTGAAGACACTTGGAAACAAGGCAGAGCTTTAACTAAA
>VMDO01008199.1:0-85758 GCA_007922755.1 Pedetes capensis | reverse complement strand
TAGTCCTTTTTTTTAATAGGTAGTCCTATTTTTAATTTTCTGAGAAAATTCTATAATGATTTCCATACTAGCTGAACTAATTTACAATTCTATCATCAGGTAAAAGGATCCCCTCCCCACTCACTCCTTGTCAGAATTTGTTGTTTGTTTTGTTGATGCTAGCCATTCTGGTTGGGGTGAGATGGAATCTCAATGAAGTTTTGATTTGCATTTCCCTGATAGCTAAGGATAGTGAACATTTTTTCATGTGTTTATTGGCCATTTGTATTTTTTCTTTAGGGAATTTTTCCATTCTGTTGCCCAGTTATTTATTGGATTATTTGTTACTTTGATGTTTAATTTCTCTTTCTTTCTTTTTTGTTTCTTTTTTTCTTTTTTTTTTTTTTTTTTTTTTTTTTTTTTTTTTTTTTTTTTTTTTTTTTTTTTTTTTTTTTTTTTTTTTTTTTTTTTTTTTTTTTTTTTTTTTTTTTTTTTTTTTTTTTTTTTTTTTTTTTTTTTTTTTTGTGGTACTGAGGGTTGAACCCAGGGCCTCGCACTTGTATGCTTTGCAAGTGCTGGACCACTGAGTTGCACCCTCAGTCCATTTTCTTACTTTTTGAGACAAGGTCTCACTAAATTACGCAGACTACCTCTGGTCTTGAACTTGTGGTCCTCCTGCCTCTGCCTCCCAAGTTGTTGGGATTACAGGCCTGTGCCACTGTGCCTGGCTAATTTCTTAAGTTCTTTGTATATACTAAACATTAATCATCTGCCAGATTTGTAGGGATGCAAAGACTCTCTCTTTATTATTTCCTTTGTTGTGCAAAAACGTTTTAATTTTATGTAATTCCATTTGTCAATTCTTGGTACTATTTCCTGGGCTACTGGAATCTTCTTAAGAATGTATTCGCTTCTGTTCATGTGTTGGAGTGTGTTCCCTACATTTGCTTCTAGTAGTTTCAAAGTTTTTGGCTTTATATTGAGATCTCGTATCTGTTTTGAGTAAATTTTCACACAGGTCAAGAGATATGGGTCTACTTTCATTCTTCTACATATGGATATCCAGTTTTCCTGACACTATTTGTTGAAAAAGATATCTTTTGTTCAATGCATGCCTTTGGCACTTTCATTGAAGATCAGGTGGCTGTAGCTGTACGGTTATGTATCTGGGTCTTCTATTCTGTTCCATTGATCTTCATGCCTACGTTTGTGCCACTACCAAGATGTTTTTGCTACTATGGCCCTGTTTGAAGTCAGATATTTTGATACCTTCAGCACTGCTTTTGCTGCTTAGAATTGTTTTGGCTATATGGGGACTTTTGTGCTTCCATATGAATTTTGTGGTTGTTGTTAGGTGCTGTCCAGTTGGGTCCAACTCATAGTAACACTATATACAACAGAACAAAACACTCCCTGACACTGTGCCATGCCCAGGACTATTGTCAGTGCTTCTCTGCTATCCATAAGATATTCAATGGCTTATTGTTTGGGGAGTGAGCTGCCAGGTGCTTCTCCCATTTTGCAGTGCTGGGATTGAACCCAGGGCCTCAGAGTATGCATGAATTTTATGGATTGTCTTTTTTTTATTTCTGTGAAATATATCATTGTAATTTTGATGGGCATTGCATTGAATCTGCAGATTACTTTTGGTAGTATAGCCTTTCTCACAATATCAACTCTTCTGATCCAGAGCAAGGTCTTTCCATCTTCTAGTGTCTTTTTCAATTTCTTTCTTTAGTGAAGTAACCCTCAAATCTTAAGGAGAAAGAAGGTACTTAGTTAATGGCAAAAATACACACACACACACACACACACACACACACACACTAGTACCAATAATGTATACATGTTTTAAGAGATGCTACGTATGTATGAGCACCTAACAACAACAAAAGTCTATGTGTTACTTTTTGAAGTTGTATTATAGTAGTAATGTGTAGTCAGACAGTGCACACATGAAATAGGACTTAGCAGAACAAGTGTACAACACATTTTTAAAATAGAAAAATGGGAAGTTTTTGCTCCAAGATGTGTATACATTTTTTATAACCTCTGTCTATATGCATATGTATACATATATATGTATATATTTAAATAGAAAAATAAAAATGCTCCATGGTTTAGCTTGAGGTTAAACTTGAAGCCCAGCTCTGACTCTTTGTTGGGATATCTGTAATGAAATCATAATAAATTATACTGATCTTTTCTTTCATGGTATCGTTGTTGTTGTTAGGTGCTGTTGAGTCGTGTCCAACTCATAGTGACCCTCATAGGGGTTTCAATGGCTGTTTTGGGATTGCCTCAGGAGTGGATTGCCACATCCTTCTCCCATCATGGTATCAGTAGGTGATATATAATCATTACCTATGTAACAGGTAATGATTGCCCAGCATGCTGTTGTTGTTGTTGTTGTTGTTAGGTACCATCAAGTCAGTTTCCAACTCATAGTGACCTATGTACAACAGTCAAAACAGTATTGCTAGTGCTTCTCTGCTATTCACAGGGTTTTCAATGGCTCATTGTTTTTTGGGAGTAGGTTGCCAGGTCCTTCTCCCAAGCCTACTGCACCAAGTGTTCCCAGGTGGTCTCTCATCCAAGTGCTAATCAGGCCCAACCCTGCTTAGCTTCTGAGATCAGAAAGGATCAGATGCCACAGTGGTATGGCTGCAGGCTGCCTAGCATATAGTTGGCATTTAATAGATATTTGTTGAATGATGGAATGAATGAGTGGGGAAATTACTGGCCCAAATAGGAGGAGGAAATGGTTCAGCTGATCCTAAAAATCTCCATGTGCGAAATCTCCCTACAACAGTTCTCTTTTCTATAACACAAATCAAAAGTGACTGCAGTGTCCTCTCCCTAGTACATGTTCCTCTCTTGTTCTTTCAGGTCATGTGTTATTCTTTTCAATATCCATTTACAATCACCAGGCATTTACAAAGCTCCTACTCAGAGCTCCTACTGGGCTAGCTGCTGGGGGCCAGGAAGAATAAAACAATTTCTCCTTAAAGGAGTTTATAGTCTGGTTAAGAAGACACACAGACAAATTATATATCATGGTAACTATAACTATTTATTAAAAAAAATATATCTAACAAATAATTCAATGAGATGAGTATCACAGTATGTGTTTGTGTCAGGAAATACAGAAGTACCAAGAAAAGAGTATCTAATTCTGGGATATAATAAAAATGTGAACAAAATTTTAGGGCTTGTTTTCCCTTCCGAAGAGTCCACTGACTTTCACTTTATCCTGAGTCTACATACACATGTGCATTTAGAAGAAAGGATGATTTTCCCTAGACTGCGTACTTCTCTGCCATCCACATTCAACAATCCATAAGGACCTTCCTTGTTGTGGGAAAGTTTGACTTTTAACATCTAATAATTACTTGCCAGTAATGACAAACTTTTCTGTGTTGGTCTGTTTCACTTATGTCTTGAAGAAATTATTTAAAATGAAATCAGTTGGCAAGAATGCACAATATCATGTGTCAAATAAAAAGACTCACTAAAAAGTATTTATTCTCAGCTGGATTGTAGCATGTGAAATCACTGGTTTGCAAAATTCATTTTAATCTATTATTTTTATCAGCATTTTTGTTGTAAGTAGTAAAAGTTGCACTGGATCAAAGTACAATGCAGCCTGTAGTCTACAATATCTAAAAAAATCTACTTAGCAACATATTAGGTATGTTTTATTCAGTCCACATAACACTGAGGATTTTAATTTAATTTATGTTTCTGTTGACTGGATGTAAATAAATAAAAAGTAGGAAGTTCTTTGCATACCACTCTCAGGGGAAGGCAGTATAGAGATAACCTGCACTTTGATCATTTTATTTTACAATCAGTATCTTAGATGGCAGATTTAAGACAGGTTCTGTAGATTGCTGTTTGGCTTTTATTACGAAGTCTTGATGTGAACAGGATATATACCACAATATAATATTACTATCCATCTTGTACTTCAACCACATTTCAGTGCACAATAGTAAATCACCTGTCGCTAGATGCTAGATAATGTGTTGTATAAATCCCCCTTTCTTGGTCTCTGTATGAATTTAAATACAAATGTATTATCTTGTTGAAGTATAGTTAAGACTATCATCAGCTCCATTATCTATCTCAATTATTCAAAGTAAGGGTAGGAATATAGGATGTAGAAATGTGTATCCTTTTTTGGTTTTGAAACCTGTCAATCATATTACACTTCAGAAAATAGATTTAGGCAATAAGTTGCCTACCAACTTGCCCCACCAGGGAGAGAGAGAGCAGTAGCAGCAGACTTGATATGGTGTATGTTCAAAGAGAAACAGTTAACATAGAGGAAAGGGTGCAGGTTTGTAAGGCAATTGGACTAATCACCTGACTGCAGAGGTTTCATCAGGTCATGTCTAGCTGAGACTATTAATTATGGCTCTCAAAAACATGTTACTTTTTAGGAACAACTTCTTATAATTTACTTAGGATTAATGTTATTTGTAGTCAGGACATTTCTTTAGATGAGTTGTTGTTATGTGCCATCGAGTCAGGGCCGACTCATAGCAACCCTCACAGGGTTTTCAATGCCTGATTGTTTTGGAATTGCTTTAGAAGTGGATTGTCATGTCCTTCTCATGTTTTTGCAGTGCTGGGGGTTGAACTTGGGTCCTTAGAGAGTTCAGAGCAGCGCTCTACCTACTGAGCTAAACTCTAGCCCCTTCGACGGGTTAGTATAAGTGCATAAAACAGGGCCTGGCAATTAGTAATGAGTAATTGTTGTGGGTGGCAGTGAGGCATTTTTATAAGACTGGAACTAGGGTAGGACAAGTAGTCCTTGTAAGAACCCGAGAGTGGGGGCCTCCTTCTATTTGCATCCTAAATGTCTCTTTTACATCACCCTAGGTCTGGCTTTAATTTTTAATTATATGTTACTAATCCTATACAAAGAAATATCATAACTGCACAATTAGAAATTATGCAGTTTGTACCTATAGGCTCTACTCATAGCCATTAGGTATTAATTATAGACATCTACTAGAATTTATTTTTGAGACATGAACAAGATATAAAACTTTGTGAATGTATTAATATATAAACGTAATAGTCACTTGAAATGTACATTTATATAAAATACATACACAAAATTGTGCATGTACATAAACACTACTATATATGTAGATTATGTTATGCTACATGACTATTTAGGATAAACTTGTGATGTAAATATAGTTACTTTATGAAATTACTGTACATACCTAGTGTAGGAGTAAAAATTCAGTAAGGTACATGCTTTATACCTATATAGAAGCCCCTTCTGCTTTGTGAGGACCAGGCAATTTCATAGTTTCCCATGTGAAGACACTGACAGTATTTTCGCATCTTCACATCTGCTTCAGGCATGCCTCAAAGTTAACTTGATTTGAGAGGACCACGAAGCAAGCCTAGGGCTGGGATTTAGCTCATTTGGTAAAACGTCACTCTATAGTCTCTGAGGGCCCCTGTTCAATTCCCAGCACCACAAAAATGGGAGAGGACATGGCAATCCACTCCCAAAGCAATCCCGAAACAATCAGCCATTGAAAACCCTATGAGGGTCTGACTCGACAGCACCTAACAACAAGGATTCAAGCCTGAAGAAGATAGGTTAGGCCTGGGATCTTCGGTATCTCCTGTGTTGGAAGAGAAAACTGTCATCCATGACATTTTTTTCTTTGCTTCCTCCAGTCTGATATAGTTGGGACTCAAAGTGAAGGAAGGAAATAAGGTGCTGTTTCTGGGGCAGGGCAGGGCGGAGAAAGATGAGCAGAGCTGTAGAGCATGGGTCATGGTGTTAGCCTAGGATGCTGGGTGCTCTGGGCACATAGACCTAAATAGGTACATTTAGAACTATATGTAAGTGCGTGTGCATGTATAAAAACGCCTCTGCTTTCTTTTTCATCACTTTGAAGAAGAGGAAAAGGCTGGCATCTAGATCAGTCTTCAGTGTATGATTAAGCTTTTTTTTTTTAAGTTAATGAATAAATCCCTATCTGAAGTCAGAAATCCCAGGCAATTGGATACCCAGAAAATCTGGCAAGGGGCATACCTGTTTGAACTCTTAAGTAATGTATTAATTCCTTCTCCAGGTAAAAATTGAACATAATAAATAAAGCTAATATTCCTTTAAACTGCTCCCCATTTCTCCATTCTAGTTTCTTTCCTGGTTTGGCCAGAACTTCCTCTACATATTTGTTCAATATGTATAGATCTATACAAAAAATGTAGTGTGTTTGTATGTGTATGTGTGTGCAATTTTATAGGAATGTTATCAAACATTCTGGATAAAGTATTCAGCAATTTTTTTCTCCCACTTAATTCCTTACCTTTGGAAGACTTTCCATGGTAATAAATGTAAATATACATTTAGCGCTCTTTAGCTGCAGTAATATATTCTGTAGTGTGGTTATACTGGTTTTTATTTAACCAAGTAAGCCCCTGATGAACACAAAGAATGAAACATGGTATGTGTTCAATAGTTGTTTTTTTAAATCTATTTATTTAATTTGCATACAGTATAATGAGTTTCATCATGGGATTTTCATACAATTGTATCCTGTATTGTACACTTGTTCTCTCCCTCTTTTACCTCTTTTGTTATTTGTTACTCCTCCTCTCCCTCCAACTAGTCCCCTCCCCATTTTGGATAAGTCCTCTTGTACTTTCCAATCTAAAATATGAAAAATATATGTACACATACACACACACATACATACACATATATATTTTTTCCTTTAATATACAACTAGCTTCTGCGTATGAGTGAAAGCATGGAATTTCTCTTTGTGAGTCTTAGTTGTTTACCCTAAAATGGTGATCTCCAGATCCAAGCATTTTTCTACAAATGATGTAATTTCATTCTTCTTTATGGCTGAATAATTAATAGTCCCTTGTGTATATAAACCGCATTTCCTTTAATCCATTCATCTCTTGATGGACATCTGGGCTGATTCCATGTCCTTGCAATTGTGAACAGTCCTGCAGTGAACATAGAAGTGTAGGTGTCTCTGTGGTAGGATGATGTAGATTCCTTTGGGTGTATACTCAGGAGTGTTATAGCTGGACATATGGTGGTTATATTTTTAGTTTTCTGAGGAACTTCTATACTGATTTCCACAGTGGCTGTACTAGTTTACAGTTCTACCAGTAGTGTAAAAGAGTTCCTTCCCCACCCTCACATCCTTGTCAGCATTTGTTACTGTTTGGTTTTTTTTTTTTTCACCTATTTTTTTTATTAATAATTGTTGGTGGGGTAGAGAGTAATATGTCTTTTGCAATAGCCATTATGCAACTGTTAAATTATTATTGCTTACACAGTCCCCAACTTATGCATTTTATAGAGCCATATAAACTAAAGAGAAGGAAAGAAAGAAAGTAGGAATTTTAGTTAATATGTAATAAAATCATATGCAGTCATGGGTTATATTCCCATTGATTTTTTCTCCTATTTTTCCCATGTATTTATATAATTCCATCATATATTTTGAGATTATTTTCTTCTTTACCCCTCTACATTATTTCCCCTCCGCTTCCCCTCTTCTGCAACCTCAGCTACCCCCATGAGTCTCTCCCCTGTACTTTCTACTCTGCTTATATTTTCCTTTCTTGGATAAGTATGACTATTCATTTTTACATTTCTACACACACACACACACACACACACACACACACACACATGACTTTTTATCTTCCTTTAAGTTAGATTTAGCTCCCACATATGAGTGAGACCATATGATATTTCTCTTTCTGGGCCTGGGTTCATTTGCTTAAGATGATGTTCTCTCTCCAGTTCCATCTATTTTGCTGCAAATGACATAATTTCATTCTTCATTATTGCTGAGTAATATTCCATTGTGTATCTATACCATGATTTTTCTATCCATTCCTCTGTTGATGGACATCTTGGTTGATTCCATACTCTTACAATTGTGAAGAGTGCCATGGTAAATATGGAAGTGCAGGTGTCCCTGTGGTATGATGACTTATCTTCTTTTGGGTATAATCCCAGGAGTGGTATAGCTGGATTGTTGTTGTTGTTGTTGTTAGGTGCCATCGAGTTGGTATCCGACTCATAGCGACCCTCATAGGGTTTTCAATGGCTGGCTGATTCGGGATTGCCTCGGGAGTGGATTGCTAGGTCCTTCTCCCATTTTTGCGGTGCTGGGAATTGAACTCGGGTCCTCAGAGACTGCAGCGCAGCGCTCTACCCACTGAGCTAAATCCCAGCCCACTAGCTGGATTGTATGACAGTTCTATTCTTAGTTTTCTAAGGTATCTCTATATTGATTTCCAAAGTGGTTGAACTAATTTATAGGCCCTCCAGCAGTGTAAAAGTGTTCCTTTTTCTCTGCATCTTTGCAGCATTTTGTAATTATTTATTAATCTTGGCCATTCTTACTGGAGTGAGATGGCATCTGAGTGTTATTTTGATTTGCATTTACCTAATGGCTAGAGATAGGAGAAGGATGTGGCAGTCTACTCCCAAGGCAATCCTGAAACAATCAGCTGTTGAAAATCCTAAGAGGGTTGCTATGAGTCAGACCCAACTCAACAGCACCTAACAACAACAACAACTATGACTAGGCATATTGAGCATTTTTTCACGCATTTATTGGCCATTCATACTTTTTCTTTTGAAAACTGTTCAGTTTTATTTCCCACTTGTTTACTGAGTTATTTGTTGTCTTGGTATTTGATTTCTTAAGTTCTTTGTAAATGTTAGAATTTAATTCACTGTCAGATGTATAGAATGCAAAGATTTTCTCCCATACTGTGGCTCTTCCTTTACTCTATTGATTGTTTTCTTCACTTTCCAGAAGCTTTTTAGTTCCATATAATCTCATTTGTCAACTCTTGGTGCAGTTTCCTGTTAAGGAAATATTTGCCTATGCCTATGTGTTGGAGCAGGCTGGGATTTAGCTCAGTTGGTAGAGTGCTGCGCTGTAGTCTCTGAGGTCCTGAGTTCAATTCCCAGCACCGCAAAAATGGGAGAAGGACCTGGCAATCCACTCCCAAGGCAATACTGAAACAGTTTGCATTGAAAACCCTATGAGGGTCACTATGAGTCGGATTCTGACTCAACAGCACCCAACAACAACAACAACATGTGTTGGAGCAAATTCCTTATCTTCTAGTAGTTTTAAGGTTTCTGGTTTTATGTTGAGGTCTCTTATCCACTTTGAGTTGACTTTTGTACAGATTGAGAGATACAAGTCTATTTTCATTTTTCTGCAAATAGATATCCAATTTCCCCAGCACCATTTGTTGAAGAGGCTATCTTTTCTCCATTGAATATTCTTAGCCCCTTTGTGAAATACCAGGTGGTTGTAGTTGTGTGGATGTATCTTTGGGTCTGCAATTCTGTTCTATTGATCTTCAAGCCTACTTTTGTGCCAGTTCAAAACAGGTTTTTAATTTTTATTTGTTTTTATTTTTATTTATTTATTTATTTTATCACCATGACCCTGTAGTATAGTTTGAAGTCAGGTATCACAATACTTCCTGTACTGTTTTTGCTGCTTAGGATTGTTCTGGCTATATGCAGTCTTCTGAGCATCAACATGAATTTTAGGATTGTTTTCTCTATTTCTGCAAAGTCTGTCATTGGAATTTTGATGGGGATTGCATTAAATCCATAAATCACTTTTAGTAGTATAACCATTTTCACAATATTAATTCTCCCAATCCATGAGCAAGGGAGATCCTTCCATCTTTTAGTATCTTTTGCCATTTTTTTCTTTTATGTTTTAAGGTTTTCTTTGTAGATGTCTTTAGAGTCTTTGGTTAGGTTGACTCCTAAATATTTAATTTTTTTGGTGTGCTATTGTGAATGAGATACTTGTCTTGATTTCCTTCTCTTCCTTTTCATTATTAATGTAAAGGAAGGCTACTGATTTTTGAGTGTCAATTTTGTATCCTGCTACTCTGCTGAAGGAGTTAATTAGCTCTAAGAATTTTCTAGTGAAATTCTTGGGATCTTTTCAGTACAACATCATGTCATCTGCAAATACGGGTTGTTTGATCTCTTCTTTCCCTATCTGTATTCCTTTAATTTCTTTCTCTTGCATGATTGCTCTGGTTAACACTGCAATCACAATATTGAATAAAATAGGAGAGAGTGGACATCCTTGTCTTGTTCCTGATCTTGGACTAGGTTCAATTTTTCCCCATTTAATATGACATTGGCTGTAGGTTTGTCATAAATAGCCATTATTATGTTGAGATAAGTTCCTACTATGCCCAATTTCATCAGGACTTTTATCATGAAAAGATGTTGCACTTTGCTGAAGGCATTCTCTGCATCAATTGAGATAATCATTTGATTTCTGCAAGTCTCTTGATATGTTGAATCACATTAATTGATTTTTGTATGCTGAGCCAGGGGCTGGGACTTAGCTCAGTTGGTAGAGTGCTGCGCTGCAGTCTCTGAGGTCCTGAGTTCAATTCCCAGCACCCCCAAAATGGGAGAAGGACCTGGCAATCCACTCCCAAGGCAATCCTGAAACAGTCAGCCATTGAAAACCATATGAGGGTTGCTATGAGTCAGATACCGACTCCATGGCACCTACCAACTACCATGCTGAACCAGATTTGCATCTGTGAAATGAAGCCAACCTTGTCATGGTGTATAATATTTTGTATGTGTTACTGAATTTCATTAGCCAGAAGTTCATGGAGGATTTTTGCAATAATGTTAATTAGGGAAATTGGTATATAGTTCTCTCTTTGAAGAGTCTTCATCTTGTCTTGGTATCAGGGTGATAATGGCTTTGTAGAATAAGTTTAGAAATGTCCCTTCCTTATCTATTTTATGAAATAATTTGAGGAGAATAGGTATTAATTCATCTTTGAAGGTTTGATAGAATTCAGCTGTGAACCCATCAGGACCTGGAGTTTTCTTTGTTGGGAGGTTTTTTTTATTACTACCCCTAATTTGGTGAATGTAATGGGTCTGTTTAATTTGATTGTGTCCTCTGGGCTTAATTTTGGTAATTCATATGTGCTAAGCAACTTACCCATTTCTTCTGTATTTTTGATTTTTTGGGAGTATAATTTCTCAAAATATTCTCTGATGATCTTCTGGATTTCATTGGTATCTCTGGTTATGTCCCATTTATCATCTCTGATGTTTAAAATTTTGGCTTTTGCTCTCTTTCATTTGGTTAGTCTGGCTAAGGGAGTATCAATTTTATTGACCTTTTTAAAGAACCAGCTCTTAGTTTCATTAATTCTTTGTATTGTCTTTTTAGTTTCTAATTGGTTAATTTCTGCTTTGGTCTTGATAATTTCTGTGTACCCCTTTTGGGATTAGCTTATTGGCCCGCTAGTGCCTTAAGGTATATCATTAAGTTATGTAATTGGGCCTTTCCTAACTTATTGATGAAGGAACTCATGGATATGAGTTTCCCTCTTAGGACTGCCTTTGCTGTATCCCATAAATTTTGATAGTATGTCTTTTCATCCTCATGTGATTGCAGACATATTTTAATTTCCACTATGATTTCTTCAATGTTGCATTGATAATTCAGAAGTGTGTTATTTAGTCTTCATATATTTGAAACATTTCTGAAATTTTTCTTGCTTTTGAGTTCTAGTTTTGTTCTGTTGTGATCTAATAAGGTACAGGGGCTGATTTCAATTTTTTTGAGGTCATTTTTGTGGACTAAAATGTGATCTATTTTAGAAAAATTTCCATGTGGTGCTGAGAAGGTATATTCTGATGAAATATTCTATAGACATCTGTAAGGTCCAGTTGGACTATGGTGCTGCTTAAGTCCATCATTTCTCCACTGATTGTTTTGCTTTGATGGCCCATCTCTTGAGGACAGTGGGATATTAAAATATCCCATAATTATTATGTCTTGCCCATTGTGTTCCCTTAACCTCTAGTAAAATTTGTTTTATGAAGCCAGGTGCATCTACATTGTTGTTTGTTGTTGTTAGGTGCCATCAACTCAGGCCCAATTCATAGCAACCCTCATAGGGTTTCCAATGGCTGATTGTTTCAGGATTGCTTCAGGAGTGGATTGCCATGTCCTTCTCCTGACACTTATATTAAATGAATAAATATTAAGTATCCATTATTGGTTCCTGGTTGACTCTTCCTTTTACTAATATGTAGTGATCATCTTTGTCTCTTCTGATTAGTTTGGGATTGAAGTCTAAATTGTCAGAAATTAGTATCACTACTTTTTTTTTGTTGCCACATGCTTTGTATATTATTTTAGAGCCTTTCATTTTCAGACTGTAATTTTTTTTGATTAAGTGAATCTCTTGAATTCCACAAATCAAGAGTTTTTGTTTTTTAATCCAGTTGGATAGTCTATGCCTCTTAATTGGTATATTGAGACCATTTACATTTAGGGTAATTACCAACAGGAGCTTATTATTTTGCATCAATTTGATGTCTGTTTCTATTTTTGATTCATATTTATCCTGTTGGATTCTTAAGTTCCCCTCTTATCTATTATTCATTCCTTTGATCTTGCATTTGGGGTTGTCTTATAATCCCTGTATGCAGTGTTTTATTAAAGACTGTTTGCAATGCTGGCTTGGTGGATGCAAATCATTTAAATATATGAATATCATGGAATGTCTTGAATTCTGTATCTATCTTAAAAGATAAATTTGCTGGGTAACATAATTTTGGTTGGCAGTTATTCTTTTTTGGAACTTAAATGATATCTAAACAAGCTTTCTTTCCTTTAAAGTTGTTGTTAAGAAGTCAGCTTTTATTCTGATGGGTTTACCTTCATAAATGAATTGGGATTTCTCTCTTGCAGCTTTTAAAATAGTTTCTTTGCTTTCTACATTTTGCCTTCCATTTATACCATGTCATGGAGAGGATCTGTTCTGGTCTAGTCTGTTTGGAATTCTCAATGGTTCAGTTCTTTCTATAGGTATCTATTTCTCTTAGATTTTTTCCCTTAGATTTGGGAAATTTTCAGCTATTATATCTTTGAATAGATTCCTAACCCCCTTGTGTTATTTTCAGCTCCTTCATGAACCTCCTGAATTCATAGGTTGAGTCTCTTCCTTTCATTGAAGAGATCCTGAAAGTATTGATCCTACTGCCTCATTTTTCTTTCTTTCTTGACATCTGAATAGATAAGATCCTCAACTGTTTCTTCAGTATCAGAGGTCCTGTTTTTGGCTTTGTCCAAACTGGATACTGAAGATTCTACTGTAATATTAAGTTGATTTACTTTCCTTTGTAATTCCAGCATTTCTATTTGATTCTTCTTCAGGAGCACAATTTCTTTGCAGAATTTTTCTTCCCAGTTAGATACTTTTTTGTCTAGCATTTCAGTTGCTCTCACTGTGGTGACCTTGATGTCTTTCAACATATTTAAAGGCAGCCTTCTAAATTCTTTTTCTGGCATCTCTAAGAATTTGGTTACTTTGAAATTATCCATTGAAGGGCTTTGGTCCATTGGGGCTTCCCATCCAACCTGACATTTCATGTTTCATGTGTTTTTCTATTGAAGCTTGCCTATTATTTCATTTGGGTGCAATATCTAGCCAGTGCAAGGGTGTTAAAAGTCTGATGTTGGTTTTGACAAATAGATAAATATACATTAAAAAACAAAACCACTCAATCCACACAAAAACAGAGAAAAAATATTAATAATAAAAACCATCAAGCAGAGAAATACACATTATAAAACAGAACTCCAGAACTGCTCAACCCACTCAAAAAAGAAAAGAAGAAAAACCCAAGAAGCCCCAGCAATCACTAACTACTCAACTTGCCCTAATTCATTCAGACCATGTGAATGCTACTCAGTTCCTTAAGACTTCTACCTTCTTTCCAGACGTTAAACAGCTGTCCCTCTGACTCTTCAACTGCCTGGCTTCCCACGATCAGGTCCCCCAGTATAGCGCCATTGGTGGCCCCTCCCTCCTCAGCCTGCGCATGTGTATATACTTCCCTCTTAGGGCAGGCTTGACCATATCCCTGGTCTTGTTTCCTGCCACACCTTTTGCTTAGAGTTCACTCATGGCCTGTTGTCCCTATTCGCTTCCACTGTCTAGTCCACGAATTAGCTCCAGAAAGATTATGGTCAGGTCTTTTCCCACATGTGTCAGGTTCCATGCCCCAATTCCTCCTCATGGAAAGCGGTTCTCCCCACACACTCCCATCCTGGAGGATGACGGCTGGTCACTAGCACTGCTCCCTCCAGTGAGTCTTGGCCTTGGGCTCCCATGCTGATCTCCTGTTGTGGTATCTGCAGGCAGCAAGCACCACCCCAGCATTCTTGACTCCTAAATGCACCACAGCCTGATCAGTACCAGAGGCGGGGGAAGCAACTGTTCCTCCCTGGTTAATACCATAATTCCCAAGTCCGGAGAACTGGCCACCCTGCTGCCTCTGAGGGCAGCATTGGCAAGGCTGAGCACCGAGGGATGGCCATTCCCAGTGGCTTCTTCTCAGGAGAATTTTGCAGACCTCCACTTTTGTTTCCTGTACTATCTCTCGCCAGCCAATGCTCTCCCTGAGGGTGCCATTACTTCTGAAATCTTTTGTCATTGCTTGCCCTGGGTTGGAGACTCTGGTGAGTCACCCCACCATTCCTACCTCTTCTCAGTCCTCACAGAGTCCTTTTTCAATAATTAAAGCAGCTCTCTAATCTTCTGTTCTGAGTAGAGTTCCTTGTGTCTTTCCCTAATTCTGTTTTCTATCCTAGTAAAAGCATGGCTGCTAATCATCAACCATCTTAACGGGAAACCCAATATGTGTTTATTGAATGTATGAATAAATAATTTTTTAAAACTGGGAAAAAGAAGGGGAAAAAAAACCTCTTTAGAAATGAATATTACATGATGCATGCAATCAAGTGTTGACCATGTCCTGCAGTTAGTTGTGGAATCATTTCTTCATAAGACTCTCATAATAACTAAATACTCATTATTTGCTTACTGTGTCAGACATTGTACAAGTGTGTCACATGCATTTCCTCATCTATGATGTAGATATTATTATCATCAATGTACTAATGGGAAATTAATGCTCAGTGAAGTTCTGTAACCCCCTTCCAGTAGAGGTGGAATTTGTTTTCAAACACAGACTCCAAGTCCCTAATGTCTGCACTCTGGCCATACTCTACTTTTACAATTTGGAGAGAAAATGGGAGAAAGGAAAATGGGAGAAAGAAGAATGTGTTCTTTGCTTCTGTTTTTTTAAATCTCTTTCTACTATATATCTACATTTTAAAAATACATATACTGAAGATATAGAGGATTATCGGATTGAGATGGGAAACAATATGGACAGAAAGGCTAAGAAATGAAGGTTAAGTAAGGCAAGCAGATGTAGTAAGGATAGCCTGTAGAAAAAAGGAAATAAGAATTCCAAATTTCAGGCCAGAGCATCCAAACATTATAACACAAACCTGGTGATTTTTGAATAAGTATAAAGTACAATGTTTAGACCATTGTACATTTTAAAGGTAAGTCAGTGAGGGAGCAGGGAGCATTCTGATAAAAGGTAACTTTCAGAGAGAGGAAAGGTATAGGAAAGATGTCCTAGAAGGCCACATGGGCTGGGGTGGGAAGGTGTCATAATGTGCAGCTTTCAAGGTCTTGTAGTCCAGAAGGAGCTCCAAGAAACAGAAGGGAAAATGACCAACGATGGTGTGCCCTCTAGACTCTGAAGTACCCTAGCCTTGTGGCATGGAGTGCAGCTGAAGGAAGGTAACTGCCTGTGGAAGGGGGTAACAGTCAGGACTTCAGAGATCAGAACTGGAAGTGGAAACCAAGCTCAACCTTTGCTCAAATGCCGGGTGGTTCCTTCCACTGCATCCATAAGAATCACCCAGTCACAGAATGAATTACAGTGGTGATGGAGCTTATTCCTTCAAAATGCTGGTAGACGCCTGGATGTTTTCAGGAAGTTCTTCAGTTCATTCAGTTGGAATCATCTTTCCCACAAAACCCAAGTTTTGGCCCATTTTCTTCCCTCTGGCACAATGTGAAGCAGCCCTGGAGGACCTATGCCACTTGCTCCACCACATCTGCCCACTCCACCCCACCCCACTGCCCTAACCCCCAGGCTAAATAGGACTTCAGCTATTCATCACTTCCTTTCACTATCCTAAATTATATTATGTGGATGCACTTAGATTTGTTAATACTGCCCTTAAGCTGTAACTCCTAGAAGCAATTACAACAGCAGAGATTCTGTGTGCCTGTGATGGCTGCGGTAGGACTCTTACTGTCTTTAGTATATTAATGTGACTTCAGATTGCCCAGTTCTTTAGCCTGGGAGTTAACTGCAGTTCCAGCCTGGGAGTTTCTAGCTGCTGCACTTCCATGTGCCAGCAAGATCTTGTCATAACTTCTCCTAGAGTAGTTTTTCCAAGGCTAGTTGGCCATGTTTTGAGTGGTGGATTTGTAGGTGGTTTTATTACAATACTAAAAATGAATAAGTTAACCATACTTGGCAATGGCATGTGTCATGAACAATGGGTTATATTTGATCCAATTATTTTCTACCCAAAAGAAAAGTAAAAAGTTGTATACAAAATGTTTGCTGGACAAGAGGAAAGGGGGTCATTTGATGCTGGGCCTTGCCTTCTTTATATCTTCCAGAATTCTAGACGTCCACCCAAGTAGTCCTCCACATGTCTGTCAGCTTGTCATGCTGTGGGGGCTTATGGGTTGCTGTGATGCTGAAAACTATTCCACTAGTATTTCAGATACCAACAGGGTCACTCATGGTGAAAGAGTTTCAGCTGAGCTTCCAGACTAAGACAAATGAGGAAGAAAGGCCCAGCAGCCCACTCCCCAAATAATTAGCCATTGAAAATTCTATGAATAACAAAGAAACACTGTCAAATACAGGGCAGGAAAATGAGCACTCGCCTCCCCAGGCTGGAAGGCATTCAAAAGATAACCGGGGAACAGTTGACTCCTCAAATTAGGGTGAACCTTAATGATGGGAATGAAGTTCTTGGGACCTTCTTTTGGTGATGTGGCATTACTCAAATGAGAAGAAACACAGTGGCTGCAACATTGGGCTCAAATGTAAAAAGACTATGTGGATGCCATGGTGTTGGGTAGTGTTTTGTTCTGTTGTACATAGAGTTGCTATGAGTTGGACCTGACTTGAGGGCACTTAAAAACAACCAAATAGTACTGGATCTAAAATGAACTTGAAGCTCCTCATATTTAGCCAGCGACTAGGTCATCCCATGAATTATTTGCTATATTTATATATTTATCTCTTGTAGCAATTTAAGAAGGTCCCTAAAAGTAGGAGTTTGGGATTTTCTTAAATAGTGGCATTCTCAAGCTCATTTCTTTCTGCACTTGACTGGGAAGTCAAGGTCACCAGTCTTATTATATTCAGTAATGTAGTTCTTTGTGCTCTTCTCTCAAAACATATTCTTTCATCTTCCATGATAGTCACTTCTCCTGATTTTCTTCCCACCTGACTAAACCCGTTTTTTGATCTTATTCAAGCCTCTTCCCCATTTGCAGTGTACATTTTCCTTATCTTTCTCATTCCAACAGTGATGACTCCCACAAGTATATCTGCCACTCACATCTCTTCCCTGAGTCCCAGACTTAAATGTGCAATAGACTACTTGACGTCTCAATTTAGAATTCGAATTAAGTATTATGAACTTATTCAAAACCTAACTCCTGATCTTCACGTACCCTGAACTGCTCATCTCATAGTTTTTGCTATATTAATAAAGGATATTGTCATCTACCTGGTTCTTCTACCTCTAAACTTGAGAGCTATATTTTTGAGGTAGTGTTCAAAGGCCAGACTCCCTCTGTTCATACTTCAGCCCTTCTGTTTACTAGCTATTTCTTGTCTTGCTGAATCTTAGTTTCCTCATCTGTGAAATGTGAAAGATAAAAATATCTCATAGAATTGCTGTGAGAATTAAGTAAACTAAAGCATACAAATCAATGTCTAGCAACACTAAATGCTTCATAAATGTTAGCTCTTAGTGAACTTACCACCTCTTCCTTTAGGCAGAGACATATTCATGTGAATCAAGTGAAGTCTGAGTTTGTCTAGATCTCTTTCAAGGTCTTATACCTAATTTTATATTGTATTTTCTGTAATTTTATAGTTTTTAAAAATAGGACTCATGAATTATATAAACTTCATGCTTATGAAATTTAAGTTGATCTTATCAGCAGACCCACATAAAGACCACCCATTACTCCCCAAAATACATCCCCTGTTTTCTATCTCATTGTCACAATCCTGGATAGGCAGCTCTTGTCTGGACCACTGTAATATACATGGTGTCCTTGCCTCTGATCTCTCCCTGTTTAATCCATTCTCAAGCCAGCATTATCTCTGTAAAAAGCAAATCTGATCATTTGATTTCCTTAACACACTCCAAAGTAATATTACATACTTAAAAAAATCAGGATATACACTTACATAAACTTCTTTCTATATATTAAATTTCAATAATATTTTTGATTTTTTTTTTTTTTTTTTTTTCTGAGATAGGGTCTCTCTATGCAGCCCAGGCTGGCCTTGAACTCTCAATACTCCTGCCTTATCCTCCAGAGTGTTGGGATTACAGTTGTGCACCACCATGCCTGGCCAACTTCAATGAAAGTTTCACTTTAAAAAATACTTCAACAGTTTCTTATTGTCCTTGATATAAAATTCACATTATTTAATATGGGTTGGTAAGGTAAGGTTATGAGTGGCAGACATTGTGGTTTGGTTGACCATTATCATCCCCATAACCAGTTCCAGCCTTTGATCTTGCTGGAGGAGACGATATTGTTTAGTTCAGGGTAGAAGCTCTGACTGTCTGTAAAACCTACAGACCCTTTTTAAAGAAAATCTTTTTTAATATCTAAAATACATTGGATTACAAAGGAAACAGATTATTTTGAAATATGGTTATCCAAAACACTTTGTAGAGCAGTGATAATTGTATCCATTTATTAATGCATTAAATAATAAGAATGCACATTTAAATCATAGGTGTTAAGTTTCAATTTTAAAAAGATCTATCAGTGTGAAGGCTTCTGTTGTTCAGTGTGATTAAGAACATAAAACTGTAGAATGTCCTTTGGCTTACCTTATTCTATGTATTGATCAAGAAACAGGCAAAAACTGCGAATGCAGGAAAGCAATGTAACCATATGAAAATATCTGTGATTTTTATTGGTGTAAAAATCCCATGCACTGCTATTACTACTGTGGGTTTTGGCCTTTCTTCATAATAGAAGGAAATAAAATTTCACTTAGAGATTTCAGATTGCAGTTAGAGATTGTTGCAAAATAAAGATATAATATTTTCCCATCTCAGTTCACAGATCTGCCTAAAAACTGATCCAGATGTTCATGCCCCACATTAAGAACCTCTCACACGGGGCTGCCATTATGAGGCCTACAGGGTGAATGCCAGTGAACCAGTCATAGAATTCCATTCCTCTGCCAGTGGTAATTTTAGGCATTGGCTACATCTGGCTAAGGAAGCTGTCACGAACTAGCTGGGAGAGAGCAGGAGAGAGAAGAGATGGGGTGATACTTCTGGGGAGAGTTTATTTGCTCTTAAACCACAGGAGCCATCTAGGTGCCTTAGGAGGATCCAGCCAAAGCAGACAGACTCCCAAGAATGGCAGTGGCAAGGTGAGAAGAAAGAAATTGCATCCTGGAGGATGTGGTTGAAGGGCCAACCAAGGACTCCTGGGACACCAATGTCTGGGTCTCATGTTATGCTTATTGTGTTTATAATATGTTTGCGTATGTTTAATGTTTTTAGCCTGAAGCCATAGCCCTGTGGCATCTGACCTTGTCAGATCTAGGAAGCTAAGCAGGGTCGGGCCTGGTTAGTGCTTGGATGGGAGACCGCCTGGGAACACCAGATACTGTAGGCTTGGGAGAAGGACCCAGCAACCCAGTCCCAGAAAACAGCCATTGAAACACTACGAATAGCAGAGAAGCACTAACAATACTGTTTTGCCTATTGTGTGTAGGGTTGCTATGAGTCAGACACCAACTGGATGGCACCTAAAAACAACAACAATGTTCAATGTTTATATAATAAACATGCTAATATGTTTATCATGTTAAACTCTTTTCTGTTCAAGTTTTTAAGTCATTCTTTCTATTATTAGCAGCAGGCAGCATCTAAACTTATACAAACTGCCCCTTATGGCCCCTGCCTGTCTTTCCAGCTTCATCTCTTACCCTCCTTCCCCGAGCTCATTGGTCATTTGTGTCCAGCCCTCTGTCCTGTGCCGTTGAGATGCTGCCCACTCCCCTTTGAGCAGCTCCTTCCTGGCCCCTCGGGTCTGAGCCAGCTTATTTCTTGAGACAGACTTGTTTGACTCCTCATTCTAGATTTTATGTTCTTTCTCTCCCTCAAGCCCTCACCCCATCAATTCCTGTTTTTCTGTTATTCCTTCATAAACATTATTGCAATATACACTTTAAAAATATTTTCTTAGATTTATTTATTTAATTCCCCTTTTTCTTATTAGACTATAAGCTCCATGAAGGCAGGAGTGAAAGCCATTGTAATCCCAGCATTAATACAGTGTCTAGCACAGATACTATGTATTTGTTGAATAAATAAAAACCTCATCTTAGATTCTCTTCCACTGCTCAGAAGAAGTTCACATATAACTTCCTAGGAGAAAATATCTTAACACCACTGTGCCTAAACCACCCCAATAATCAATTTTGTTGTTGGTAGGTGCCATCAAGTTGTGTCTGGCTCATAATCTACTAGATGACTCTTATTGGTGTGTTGGCATTTTGAGAAAATAAGAGCCTAACTCAGTGATCATAAATTGGATGAATAATTGAAACTGAAGAATTAAGCCATTGGGAAAGGATAAGTTTAACTGAGTAAGTGAATAAATAATAACAAATTAGACAGGATAGATAGATAACATGAGGAAACATACTAATTTATAGATATTAATACATCCCTGATTTCACTAAAATTTGTTGATTCTAGCTTTTCCAGTGTATTCTGATATTATCTAATACTGTAATCTATAATAAGTGTATTCATTATTTGAATTGTTATGTCTGCTTCATTTCTTATTACATTGTCCAGAACTTCTACAGAAATTCAAAGTAGTGATGTCCTTATCAGGCACTTTCCTTTTCTTCCTTTTCTTTTTAAATTTTAGATAGCATCTCACTAGGTAACCAGGATGGCCATGAACTCATGATCCTCCTGCCTCAGCCATGCAAGTGCTTGGATTATGAGCATGTGCCACCACACTCAGCCTGTTTTCTTCCCAATTTTAATAGGAATGCCTCTTTTGGCTGTTGATGTTGGCTTTGTGTGTATACTTTTAAAAATCATATTAAGGAAGTATTTTTCTATTTCTGAAAGATGCTTGATTAGAGTACTAGTTGTTATTGTTGTTGAGTCAGATCCAACTCATAGCACTCTAAGCACAGCAGAACAAAATACTACTCAATACTGTGCCATGCACACAATTTTTAAAAAATGTTTGAACCCATTGTTGCAGACACTATGTTTCTTCGCATTTTGAATTACGCCACATCAGTAAACGGAGGTGCTAGGGGCTTTACTCCATTTCTGTCATTAAGGTCCACTCTGCTTTGAAGAGGCAACTCTTCAAGTCATTTCTTGAATGCCTTTCAGCCTCGGGGCTCATTTTCTATATGTGACAGTGCTCCTCTTCTATTCATAGAGTTTTCAAGGGCAAGTTTGTTTTGGCAGTGAGTTGCTGGGTCTTTCTCCCTAGTCTTAGTCTAGAAGCTCAGCTGAAACCTGTCCTCCATGGGTGGCCCTGCTTGGTATCTGAAATACTGGTGGCATAGCTTTCAGCATCACAGCAATGCATAGGCCTCCACAGCACAACAAACTGACAGACACATGGGGGATAGTACCAGTTGAAAACATATAAAGAGGCATACCTGAATTTTCAGTTTGTGTGTGTATGCGTGCACATCTGAAACATTCTAGTTTTGCATACAAAATTACATTATGGTAGAATTTAACTTCCTCTTTCATCCTGTCTCATTTTTCTCTTTATTTATGAATGTCTCATCTTCCTACTTAGTGGTACAGCTGAGGTTGCAGAGGTGATAAAATGGACTTGGTAGGTGACCCACCCAAGAACTGAGCATTATGGCAGAAGAATGCTGACTGACTTTGTAATTGTTATGCCTGGTTACTTTCACTGCTCCTTCCTAACAGGAACTTATATTTTAGGATATACTACATGTACCTACTACTTGTTGTTGTTGTTGTTAGGTGCCGTCGAGTCGGTGTCCGACTCACAGTGACCCTCATAGGGTTTTCAATGGCTGTTTCGGGATTGCCTTGGGAGTGGATTGCCAGGCCCTTCTCCTATACCTACTATTTAATGAGTGCTTATTATGTGATTACCCTATGCAAATTACTTTATATGGTGTGTCATCTAATTTTCCTAATATTGTATGAAGTATATGTTATTCTTATTTTTCCCATTTTAGAGATGACAATATTGAGTCTTAAAGGAATTTATTTGCATGTAACACAGCAGTGATTTGGACCTTGGCAATCAACTCCATGTCCCATGCTATTACTACCTCCTATGCTACCAATGAACCACATTTAATTTTGAAATCTATTGGAAACTAATTACCATAATTGCTAGAATCCACAGGAAGAAATCATAGATTGGAACCAATCTCAAAATGAAATGACAGTAAATATGCATAACTGTATATCATAAAATATTGGTCTTTTAAAGCATTTTATGAAGTGAATGACACATTCAAATGAGAGGCTTTCATGATAATTTCCCCTTTATTTGAACATTTATAACAGATGCTTGCCCTAAAAATCACCATGTTGCTAGGAAGCTAATTATTATCAGAACTTAGTTTGTATAATGTTTCAAGTGTACATTCACCCTGAAATATAATCTAGAATTTCTAATGTAATATTTTTCCTGAGTTATGGTAATGAGTCCACATTTGTTTGTTATCATTTATACTCACAACCAGCACATTATCAGAATGAAGTCAGGGCATCTACACTTCCATTAGAATGCTAAGGATTTTTTTTAAAAATTAGAAAATGATAACCTACAAATAACTGGAAACTGAAAACAACATATTCATTACCCAGATTTGGATTCCAAAGGGACAAAAGTGATCTCATAAAGACAGATAGTTAAAACAATGATAAAACTCCAGCGAACATGATAAATGATGAGATTGGTTAAAATTCAATAAAGCCATAAAACAAAACATTTCACCCCTTAGAACCAGAAACTCATGTTTGAATTAATTTGGGGGATTATGGCCTTGAGATACTGATCACAAGGCCTTTTGCCTAGTGCTTATTAAACCTCATAGCCTCATATAACACTCTTGTAGTAAGCATTTCACACTGAACTTAACCAGCTCAGGTCAACACTAGGCTATCACAGATACACAGAAAAATATCACTGTTCACAGTTGCAGCAAGGAGGACCATCAACCCTATGACGTTCTCAAGGAAGTCTGAATTGAAGAGTTGTGTCCTTATTGCAGATATAACTTACTCTGATCAAATTAATTTCTGGATATTAATTTATCAATATGATCACAAGAGAAGAGATAAAATGGATTTAATACTCTGTAGAAGCAAGATTCTTTCCACACCCACATTAAATTTCTTTTCACAACTTAGCTCCCTTGGTGCATTTAAAGCATGATTTGATTTATGAAAATTTTTAGAAACAAATCTGTTGCATAAAATACTGTGTCTAAAATTGAAATCACTCAGAGAATAGTAATTAAGTTCCTCTTCCTCTATTTCAATGCTTTAGCATATGTTTCCTTGGTTAATCCTTACAACCATATGAGGTAGATATGATAATTCCTCACTGATAGGTAAATATGGTAAGGATCACAGAAACAGAGGACAAAACTGCATCTTACTCACCTTTGTGATCTACATGCTCAACAGAGGGCTTGGTGCACAGTGAGAGGAACTGTGAAACAGCAGTAAACATAGCATAAATGGACTAAAATTTGAGGTTTTTTTTTTTTTAACCCCAATTCATGTTCTTTCCAGTACACTCTTCTGCCTTTAGTAGTATTTCCTTGTGGCAGTAGTAAAAGAGAAGGCTTTGCCAAGTAGAGCCAACTGAAACGAAAGTTAAAGACTTCTATCAGAAGCAAGATGAGCTGAAGTTATCCATAAAGCTATTATGCCAAAACAAGTACAATTTCATTATAGTGTAGTTACATCCACAAAGGAAATGCTATCAATTCTAAAATAAACCTGATTGCTGACTTTTGGCTACAGAAGTGGCTAAAAGTTCTATGAGTAAACAAAGTCATGGAGACTTGTATTTCTAGCAATGATACACTGGGTAATTTTAATCAACTTTTTGTTAAGAACAATTAGAAATGTTGGAAAAAATGTTTTAAAAATATTTTTTGAAAATATTAGATAACAAGATAGTAAAGAATGATTGTCTAGGATATGGAGGGAAACAGAAGCACAGGGAGGTGAGCTCAACAATGAGGTCCACTTTTCCTGTGGGGCCATTTGTCAGTTCTGGAGGAAAAAATGAGAATCTGATCAGTGCTTTTGAAAGTTTCCTGGGGCTAGATGGTGATAAGAGTTTAGGGCTTGCCAAAGCATTTTTGGTCCTGGTAAAGCTGTCTCAATTTAAGTGGTATCTTGAAAGTTCATATTCAAAATATAAATGTAGAATCAAAGTAAATAGAAACTCTTAGATTTCAGTTTTGTTTTAAATCATCTCAATTCCTGAAATTGGAGTGAAATTATTTCAACTTGCTGCTGCCTTCAGCTACCTGATTAAACCTCATTGGTGACATAAATAAATATCCTTGATCACAAATTAGTTCTATGAACAATTCAGTAAATACAGTGTACAGCACAAAATAATAAAAAAAAAAAAAACAAGGTACACAGAGTGATAAGAACTTTGTGAACAAAAGTCCTCTATTAAAAAGGTAATAGAAAAATACCCAGTGTCTCCAGACAGTGTAGTTATCAGGCACAGACCTTAAGGTGTGTATGCTTACTAGATTTAAGGATATAAGACAAGACTGAGAGCTTAATCATTTAAGCATTCTCAAGAATTTAAGAATTGAAAACTATATGATACAATACAATAAAAAATAAGAATATAATAAGTGTATTGTACATTAGACACAGGTAAAGAGAATTAGGAAACTGGAAGGTAGGTCAGAAGAAAATGTCCAAAATTATCTTCAAGATAAATAAGAGTGGCTGACAGATATAAAGTATACACTGAGAAGATCTAAAATGTATATTAGGAGAGGTCCAGAAGATTAAAGAGAGACAACATAGACCAGAAATAATATTTTAAAACATAATGACCAAGGATTTCCCAAAACTGCTGAATGAAGTTAAGCAACAGATTCAAAAAAGATCTGGGAACCACAAGGAGTACAAATACAAAAAACAATAGCCAGGCTTGGTGGCACACACCTGTAATTCCAGCGACTTGGGAGGTGGAGGCAGGAAGATTGCAAATTCAAGGCCAGAGACAGCCCATATAACTTAGAGAGCCCTGACTCAAGATAAAAATAAAAATGAACTAGGGGTGCATCCCAATGGTAGAGCACTTGCAAAGTATGTGCGAGGTCCTGAGTTCAACCTAGGCCCTGGATTCAACAAGGCAAACAAACAAACAAACAAAACAATAAAAACCAATTTGTTTTTTTTTTCCCCCTATATTAGTAAATGATGATGGGGTACAGAGTAATACAGAATTGGCTTTTTCCATTATACATCCTTTATATCACTTCGGGCAACACTTTCATCAACCCACAAAGTTTATAGAGCCTTATGGCTAATATGTAGTAAAACTCAAATGCTTATTTGGGTTATATTCCCTATTTTTCCAATATACTCATGAGAAGTTGTGCTGTTTACATTGAGATTGTCTTCTCATTCATCCCTCCACATTGACCCTTCTCCCCATCCTATCTTCCCTAATCTTTGCTTCCCTCTGCTAGTTTCCTCCTCCTCCTTTCTACGCTTTATATTGTCCCTTCTACTCTAAGTTTAATCGTGCATTTTTTACATATCAATTTATGTATAGGATTTTTTCCATCCTTTAAGTATGATTCAGCTCCCAGATATGAGTAAGAACATATGATATTTCTCTTTTTGAGCTTGTGTTTGTTCGCTTAAGATGATGTTCTCCAATTCCATCCATTTTGCTGAAAATGACATTATTTCATTTTTTAAAAATTGCTGAGTAGTATTCCATTGTGTGTATATACCATAGTTTTTTTTATACATTCTTCTGTTGATGGACACCTTGTTTGGTTCCATATCCTTGCTATTGTGAAAAGTGCTACATTGATTATGGAGATGTAGATATGATGACTCATCTCCCTTTGGAAGTATTACCAGTAGTGGTATAGCTGTGTCGTATGGTAGTTCTATTTTTAGTTTTCTGAGGTATTACCATATTGATTTCCAAAGTGGTTGAACCAATTTATAGTCCCACCAATAGTGTAAGAGAGTTCCTTTTTCTCCACAACCTCGCCAGCATTTGTTATTATTTGTTTTGTTGATCTTGGCCATTCTTACTGCAGTTAGGTGGAATCTCAGAGTTGTTTTGATTTGCATTTCCCTAATGGCTAGGGATATTGAGCATTTTTTTGTGTGTGTGCTTCATGGTCTTAAGAACTTAATCATTTGAGAACTGTCAGTTCATTTCCTTTGCCTACTTGTGTATTGGGTTATTTGTTGTCTTGGGATCTGCTTTCTTGAGTTCTTTGTAAATTCTAGAAATTAGTCCTCTGTCAGATGTGTAGGATGTAAAGATTTTCTCCCATTCAGTGGGGTCTTCCTTAACTCTGTTGATTATTTCCTTTGCTGTACAAAAGCTTAATTTCATGTAATTCCATTTATTTTTGTTGCAATTTCCTGAGCATTTTGGAGAATTTTGGAGTGTTATGAAAGAAATGCTTTCCTATGCCTATATGTTGGAGCATATTGTCTATCTTTTCTTCTAGTAAGTTTAAGGTTCTAGTTTTATGTTGAGCTCTTTTATCCATTTTGAGTTAACTCTCATGCAGATTAAGAGGTGTGGGTTTGTTTTCATTTTTCTGCAGGTGGAAATCTAAGTTTCCCAGCACCATTTGTTGAACAGGCTTTTCTCCAATTTGCCTGCTTAGCTCCTTTGTCAAAGATCAGGTAGCTATAGATGCATTGATGTACCTCTGCGTCCTCAATTCTGTTCCACCAGTCTTCAGGCCTATTTTTGTGCCAGTGCCAAGCTGTTTTTGCTACTATAGCCCTGTAGTATAGTTTAAAGTCAGGGATTGTGATCCCTTTGGCTATACATGGTCTTTTGTGTTTCCACATGAATTACAAAAACCAGTTTATAATTTAGGCACAGCAAAGATAAACCAAAGACAACCTAATATAATACATTTTTAAAAGAAAAACTCATTTCCACACATTTCCACACGTGAAAATCTTTGGTTTTTCAGCCATTCCCAGTCCCTGTGAAACTCAACTTTTTTTGTGATTTTTATTTTGGTCCAGCCTATCTTTCACTAGTCTTTTAATTTTGTAGGTAAATTTCTTTGCTTTTTTATTAAGGGATGGTAATATTTTTCTTTCTAGTATGAATTGGCAGGGGCAGATTCATGGGCTAACCAAATTAGCTGTTTGAGTGTCAAAGGAGAAAGTCTAACATCCATTAACAATAGGAAAGAGAATTTCTCTCTTAGGTGATAGGAAGGTGTTCATAAAGGATATTTCACTAGGTGTAGTGGGTTCACTGAGGAAAAACAATATAAATGAATAATTTAAGATTTATTTATGAACTCTTTCCAAAACAAAAAAGATTGAAACATATAAAGTAGGACATTTAGAAGTAAACATATAACAGAAAAATCCCCATAAATAATAGATATTTTCTGGGCCAGAACTGAAACACCAAAAAATAAATTTGGTTCCAAGTATTCTGCCATAAAAATAAAGAAGGATAAACATAAAATTACATACCTTTTATTTTTTATGTTTTGAAACACAAAACAAGGATTCACTTTTTTTTCCCCCCATGAATCTGAAGAAAAGGAGAGACCAAAAATAGAAATCACTGGACTTGGAGGCCGAGACACAGGTTCAGTGCTAACTTTGCCATTCATCAGCTGCTCAATTATCTCTTTGAATCTAATGATGTCCTCGGAAGGAGGATATAAGTAGTTGACCCATTTACCTCTTGTGGTGGTTGTGAAGAGTCATTCACATAGGAAATGGTAGGTAAAATAATATGAAGGAAGACCTGAGCTCCTAGATAGGTGAGGGCATGGAAAAAAGTAGTTGTCTGCCTTAAAAGGTGAACTTGGGAATGAAAGTTGGATTTTACTCCAGCACACTGACTACAGATAAGAATCCAACCCTAATATCAGTAATCTTGATGAATGAGAGGCACTAAGGATAAAAATAGAGGGAGCCTTGACTGTGGGTACAGTGAAGCTCTGTTCCTACCACTTTTGCTCCAGGCCCACCACTGTTTTCTCCCCCAGGAACAAGTGACTCCAGAAGCCATGCTACAGTCATGGCTTTTAAAGATACTAGAAAGACATCTGTGGAAATGGAGGTACCAATTCACTCAATTGGAATTACGCTAACCATGTGCAATGTGAAATCCCCAGAGAAGGTGTATGCTAACTTGCTAAGAGATGAAAAGGAAAATGATCTCAAAGTGAAAGGACCAGTTCACATGCCTATGAAGTCTTTGAGAATGACTACAAGAAAAACACTTGTGGGGGAATTTCTAGAATCTAAATGATAGGAAGGGTTCCAGATGAGAATCCACAGCAACTCAGTGACTTGTGCAGTCCTTCTGAGACTGTTAAGCAGATTACTTCCATCAATATTGCTATTGCAGTTGAAGATGAAATCACCATGGCAGATACCTAAGGCAATAGTTCTAATAAGTTGATTTATCAGTTGTTAAAAAAAGAGAATGAAGATAAACAAATATTTCCCTAATATTTATAAAGAATATATGGCTGGGCACAGGTAAGAATATGAATTCCAGGAACAAAAATCTAAGTTATATTGATCTTTTGCAAGAATCTATAATGAATTTTGTAATAGATTATTTGTTAGGATAAGAAAGATTTAAATAGCAGCAGCCAATGTAAGATCAGCAAGAACAACTTATAATAGCTATCCTGTTTGTTTATATGTCTCCAACTGGCAGGCCAGAGGAATGCATCATGATTTTAGCAAAGCAGCTGACAAGGTTTTTGAGTATTACTGAGGATAAGATGAAAATAGGCCCTCGGAGATAAAAATAATTAGGTAGATTCATAACTGGATGATGGTTTGTATCTCAAGATCTTCTACTAATGAACTTATTATCAACTAGGTAGAAAAGTTTTAACTTGCATGCTGCATGGACACATTCAGCTTCCTAAATTATCAGCTTAGATGATGACATAGACGACCTGCATACTGCATTTTCAGATGCCATAGAAGTCAGTAAGTGATAAAATAATATTCCAAAGGATCTTAATAGCTTTGAAGGACAGTGGATTGAAGAGAATATATTTAATAGGGAGACATAAATGCAAATAAACATTTCTCTTACCTTAAAAACCAACTGCACAGTATAATAGAGATATGGTGAAATGCAGTTTCTATGAAGAAATTCCTGAGAGTTTTAGTTGAGAGTGATGGCAACATGAACAAGTCATGTGATTTGTCCCCAAAGTCCCCTTTCTCCCAAAACTAAAGAAACCAATAAAGACTACATCTTCTCAAGCCAGACTGAGAAAAATAGCCTTTCCTCACCAAGCAAATCATGGTTCTTCTATACTTGGAATTGGTTAACTTACATCTGGAAGTGAATAAATAGTGATGCCACATTTTAAGAGGGGCATTGAGGAGCTGACCAGAAGAGGGTAGTAAGAATGTTAAAAGACTTGGAAATCATCATGTGAAAAACAGCTGTAAGAACTTGGTTTAGTTTGCCTGGAAAAGGATGGTGTCTATATTTATAGGGGACAATAACAAATGTCTGTAAAGAATTTAGCTCAGGGCACTAACATAGTAAACACCCAATAAATGCCAACTGCAATTTTGATTCAAATAGTAGAAGTCTTGAATGCTCTATGTAGCCTCAAAGGGAAATACTAGCAACAAATATTTGAAAATTATGGGAAACAGTTATTTCCACATATACAGAAGGAAGATCTTTCTTTCAGAAATATATAAAGATATAGTGGACTTTTTCATGACTTAGTTATTACCTGAGATGTTGTAAAAACTTCTGTTTTTATAATAGCCACAATAACCTAAAGAGGTATGACTAGTTGGTATTATTTTTGGCATTATACTGTGGCTTAGAAGTAGACCATGTTCTTTCCCTTGCCCATTTCCGATGATAAGCTTGTATACCGAAATAAGACACTTCATTAACACTGAATGTGTTTTTGAGTAGGAGACATATTTGCAGAAGATATGGCATTATTTAATTTTATTTTTATTTGAGAAAAATTTCACAGAACACTATCAGATCATTAACATATAATAGCACTCAATAAATATGTATTTAATGAATTCATTATCAAGACAAAATATTAGTAGTAGTTCCCACCGTGTAATGACTTAAAATTCACACAGAGGCAAGTTGACAATGACAAAATGATTTCTTTCCTCCTCACATCAGAGAAGACTTCTCCCCATGGTAGAATGCTTTCTGTGTGTGTGTGTATGAATTGAATCTTCCTCATGCTCTGGGAATTGTTCCTGCCTGGAGGGAAGGCATGCCTTCACACACAATGGACTCCTTTGCCATTTCTTATTCCTTCAAGCTGACAGAGCTTTAGGAAGAACAAACCAAATGAAATCTTTTCTTCTCTTCCTTCTCTTGATAGGCATTTTGGGAAGGAGTAGGCAGGCACCCCTACTGCATTAGTGGACTGAAAAATTTGAGAGCAAGTGTTCCTACTTCTGGTGGTATAGACCTGGTTGGCAGTTTGTTTTTCTCAGGGGATAGTTTAATAATAATCATTAATAATGGAGCTAGTATCTTTCCACAGAGCTGTTACACTGTAGTGCAGGGCCACTTATAAATTCATCCATGGCCTGCACCTAACCAATCCCCTTGCTTTCTAGAGATAAGATCAATTAGGGTATCTAACATTTAAATAGAGATATCAGGTAATTTTGATGGATAGGAAATATATACATATCAACTCTACTTTAAACTATTCATGCTAAGTGATCTCATAGATGTATTTCTCAACCTAAAAGAACTTTAGAGATGATGCACTTTTACATCATTCCATTAAAAGAAAGTTGAATGGAACTGTTTGATATTCAGCTGAAGGAATTCACCATCTGCCTGAGCATCTTAATTTTTGTTTTATAAGAAATAGGACATGGAAATAATACTGGTTTTTAAACTTGTATTCCATTCTGCAAGAGGGTTGGGGATCCACTTCTGAGGTTCGATGGGATGGTTTATGTCAGGGGAAACAGATGGCGTTATAGTGAGACACTCAGATGCTAGTGAGAGATGTTTTTACTACTTGTAAGTAGAATCATGAAGGAGATATTTAAAAATACAGTCAGATTCCTTTTAAGTGATTATGAACAGCATTAAGGTTCAGACTTCAGAAATTATATTTGGTTTAGAAATTATAATGATGATGATATGAAGTTGTTCATATAGTTTGTGCTAGTAATAGTAACAACATTATTTTCTTTTCCTCTCAAATGCATTCTCTGAAGACTTGAAAGTTTACCAAAGAGACAGTAATTAAATAGATTGAGAAAACATCAAGTGACAAGAACAAGGAAGAATCTAATTTATATTTTGTGCTCGAGACTAATGTTGGAGGTAATCATACATTCTATTATGCTTTCTAATGTGATTCTCTTAACACATACTTGAATATTAAAATTCCTTCCCCTTATTTGTATGGCTTTATTTACCATGGTGCCACAAATCCTGATTTACTTTATTATTTATTTTTCTTCACTTATTTACTTCCTACCAGCATTAAAGAGTTTGGGTTATTTTAAAGATGGTTTATATGCCCTTTACTTCACATGTTTATTATTATTTAAAGTGAATTTTAAAGATATTTAAGAACAATTTCAGCACATTCTTTGATTACACTCAGTGTCTCACAAGGTGGCTTATGTTCAGAGCAAAAATGCTGCTGAGGTTATTTTAGTCTCTGGAGCAAGCAGAATGACGTTATTGTCATTAGTGTTGACGCTGGCACTGCGAGCCTCTATGAAAGTTGAGATGTTCTGATTTGATATCAAGAGTCAACCTGGAAGCATGAAAACCAACTTAAGTACTCAATTTTTGAGATTAAGGTATCTGAAATGTCAAGAGAAGTGTTTTAATCTTCTTTCTTTGCACCTATTTCCATACCTTAAACAAAAAAAACTTAAAAATCAAGATAAGTAACTTGGGGGGAAAAAGTAATAATTGTAATAGAGGTTAGCACAGTGGTGGGACTGGGATGCTTTTTCAGCAGCATGTATTCTGGGCAGTCCACTTGGGGTATCTGATGTTTCTAGCTTGTGATGTGAGCAAATCACCTGTGATTATAATTGAAGGGTTGTCTTATGAAGATGCCATAGCCTGTCCTTGGCATATCAAAGTAACCATTATCTGTTGTTAGGTGCCGTGGAGTCAGTATTCAATTCATAGCGACCCTCATAGGGTTTTCAATGGCTATTTCGGGATTGCCTTGGGAGTAGATTGTCAAGCCCTTCTCTCAAACCATTCTCTAGGGTTGAGAAATTCAGAGAGACCTTTGCAGTGCTAGCATTAGGAGCCTAGATGGAACCTAGTGTTCCAGTCCAGCCTATACTCTGTAGATTTTATTATGTATAGGATATGGGCAATATGTATTTTATATACAGTTTGAGCATCCCCAATATGAAAACTCCAAATCCAAATTCTCCAAATTTGAAACTTTCTGAGTGTTGGAAAGATGCCACAAGTGGAATACTTGATACCTGATCTTGTGATAGGTTGCAGTCAATACATGTGTACTAAAAATATTGTATAAAATTACCTTTAGGCAACGATGGGAGAAGATGGGAAGGGCCAACGAGGAGCGAGGAATGAGAGAGTGGTCAACCTCAAAGTAAACAGCCCAACTTTAATAGTTTGGGAAATAATAATAATACCAATAATGCCAAAGGATGGCAATAATGCAAATGGACTAGATCATTCATGTAATACTGCTGAGAATGTAAAAAGATAGATCACTATAGAAAAAAGTTTGGATTTAAAATCGGGATGCTTGTGTATAGATAAAATATTCCCACAAAAAGACATACAAGTAGAAAGGAGGCCATTGATGGTGATGGGAATATGGGGTGGAGGGCACAAGAGGGTAAGGGGGAAGTTATGTGAGCAATGTACAATGAAACACATATGGAAATGTCAGAATGAAACACATTAAGCTGTACATTAAAATTTTCTAAAAAAAAAGTTATTTAGAAAGTAAAACATAAAAAAAATTACCTTCAGTATGTATCAGGTATATATGAAACATAAATTTTGTGTTTAGACTTGGGTCCCATCCTCAAGGTGTTTCATTATGTATTTTCTAGTATTCCAAAATCTGAAAAACAACAACAATAATCCAAAACACTTCTGGTACCAAGCATTCTGGATAAGGGATATTCAACCTGTATAATCTATCTATACACTTAAATATCAAGTTCTATTTATCTCTCTCCCAACATTTTCTTTGTCCTCAACTTTCCCTGGGCAGCCTGGCCCCCAGGGTTTTCTGATCTCAGGGATTGTTACAAGGCAGGTAGGAGAGGGAGGGGGAGTCATACTACTTCTTATCTTTGGTTTAGACTTAGGAAAGCTTGAGCTTATTTTAAAAATTGTGCTGGTTTAGAATCATATCATCTTGTAAATAAGGATAATTTGACCTCTTCATTGCCAGTCTGTATCCCTTTGATTTCTTTCTCTTGTCTGATTGTCCTGGCGAGGACTTCAATTACTATGTTAAATAGAATAGGAGAGAAGGGACATCCTTGCCTTGTTCTGAATCTAACAGGAAATGGTTTCAGTTTTTCTCCATTTAATATAATGTTGGCTGTAGGTTTGTCATAGATGGCTTTTATAATATTAAGGTATTTGTCTGTTATACTTATCTTCTCCAGGGTTTTTATCATGAAAAGGTGTTGCACTTTGTCAAAGGCCTTTTCAGCATCAATTGAAATGATCATGTGTTTTTTGTTTGCCAGTTTCTTGATATGTTGGATTACATTAATTGATTTCTGTGTGTTGAACCAGCTTTGCATCTGTGTAATAAATCCCACTTGGTCATGGTGAATAATCTTTTTAATATGTTGCTGGATTTGGTTTGCCAGGATTTTATTAAAGATTTTTGCATCTATATTCATAAGGGAGATGGGTCTATAATTCTCTATCTTAGATGAATCTTTTCCTGTTTAGGTATCAGGGTGATGGTAGCTTCGTAGAGTGAATTTGGAAGTGTTCCCTCCTTTTCTACTTTTTGGAATAATTTGATGAAGACAGGTATTACATCTTTGAAAGTTTGGTAAAATTCTGCTGTGAACCCATCAGGACCTGGGCTATTCTTTGTTGGGAGATTTTTTGTTACCTTTTCTATTTCCGTATATGTAATGGGCTTGTTAGGTCAGTTAGTCTTCTGGGGTTAGCTTTGGTAAGTCATATGTGCTAATAAATTTATCCATTTCTCCTGTATTTTCATATTTTGGGGAATACAATCTCTCATAGTAATCCCTGACAATTTTCTGTATTTTGTTGCAGTCGGTGGTTATGGACCCGTTTTCCTTCGTAATCCTTACTATGTTAGTTTTTCCATTTTTCTTTTTGATGAGATTGGCCAAAGGAGTGTCTATTTTATTAATCTTTTCAAATAACCAGCTCTTAATCTTATTAATTTTTTTGAATTATCTCTTTAGATTCTAATTGAGATATTTCTCCCTTTATTTTTGTGATTTCTTTTTGGATGCTCAGGATTGATTTGTTGTTTGATTTCTAGTGTCTTAAGGTGCGTCATTAGGTCATTTATTCAGCTCTTCTTTACCTTGTTGATGAAGGCACTTAATGCTATAAACTTCCCTCTTAAAACTGCCTCTGCTGTATACCATATGTTTTGGTAGGATGTGTTTTCATCATCATTTGATTGCAGGAATTTTTAAAATTCCATTTTGATTTCATCAACAACCCATTGGTCATTCAGCAGTGTATTATTTAGTCTCCATGAGTTTGTAAAATTTCTGGAATTATTCTTGCTCTTGAGCTTCAGTTTTATTCCATTGTAATCAGATAAGGAACAGGGGATAATTTCTACTTTTTTGTATTTGTTGAGGGAATTCTTATGGACTAGCATATGATCTATCTTAGGAAACGTTCCATGTCGAGCTGAGAAGAATGTGTATTCCTCATCGTGTGGATGAAATAGTCTGTATACATCTGTGAGATCCAACTGGTTTAGGGTGGAGATTAGATTCGACATTTCTCTGTTGCTTTTTTGTTTTGATGACCTGTCTCTTGACAAAAGTGGGGTATTGAAGTCTCCCATTAATGTTGTTTCTGGTCCAATAAAGTTCTTTATATCCCATAAAGTTTGTCTTATAAAAAGCTAGGTGCCCCAGTGTTTGGGGCATAAATATTTAGGAGAATTATTGGTTCCTGATTGATTGTTCCTTTTACTAAAATGTGTCCTTCTTTGTCCCTTCTAATTAGTTTTGGATTGAAATGTAATCTATCTGATATTAGAATTGCAACGCCTGCTTCCCCCCCCCCCCCAACTTGGTATATTGTTTTCCAGTCCTTAATTCTCGGTCTATTGCAGTCTTTGTGAGTTAGATGAGTTTCTTGAATACTACATATTGAAGGTTTATGTTTTTGCATCCAATTAGCCAGTCTCTGTCTCTTAATTGGTGAGTTAAGACCATTTACATTAATAGTGATTATTGAGTGATATTTATTGTTATGCATCCAGTCATTACATGTTATTGACTTATGAATCATGCTTGCTTTGTTCCTTTCTTGGATTGCACTCATCTCAGCTAACCAAGTCTTTGGTTTCCTATATAGGGTTTTCTTATCTCTCCTGGTTGTGGTAATTGATTTACAATCCTCTGTAGGGCTGGTTTGGTGGTTGCAAATTGTTTGAATGTCTCGATGTCATTAAGTGTCTTATACTCCTCTTCTATTTTCAAAGATAATCTTGCTGCATATAGTAATCTTGGGTGGAGATTTTTTTTTTTTTTTGGATGTGAATTACCTGTGTCCATGCCTTTCTAGCTTTCAATGTTGATATGGAGAAGTCTGCAGTAATTTTAATAGGTTGTCCTTTAAAAGTAATATGGGGCTTCTGCCTTGCTGCTTGCAGGATAGCCTCCCTGGTTTCTAATGAAAGCATTCAAGCTATAATATGTCTTGGGGATGACCTATTTTGATCTACTCTGTATGGGGTCCTGAATGTTCCAGTTGTGTATGTATCCATATCCTGGATTATCTCTGAGAAGTTTTCCTTGAGGATATCATATACTAGATTTTCTAGACCTCTAGTGGATCTTTCCTCTCCCTCGGGACACCCTGAATTCTTAAGTTTCATTTCTTCATTCTGTCTGAGGTTTCCCAGAAATCTTTTAAAAATTCCTTTATTATTGTTTTCATTTCTGACTGTATGTATTTAAATTCTTGGATGGTGTCTTCAGAATTGTAGATCCTTAGTTCAGATTCATCTAGTCTCGATAAAAAGGATTCTTTTGAAGAATTCAATTCATCTATTTTAGTTTGCATTTCAATGATCATTGCTTGATTTTTTTCCTAATTGTTTCTAGCTGGGAGGATAGAATGGACTCCAGGTGAGATACCTTCTTTTCATGGATTTCAAGGGTGCTGGTTGTATTTGTTTTGATTTCTCTTAGCATATTTATAACCATAACTCTGAATTCCAATTCAGAGATTTCTAGGAGTTGAGAATCATTGGAGGAATTTGTTGGGGGCTTTGGTCTGTGGGGGTCTATGATTCTATACCTAAAAGACCCCAAATCCTCATACAGAAAACTTTTAGATCTAATCAACTCCTTCAGCAAAGTGGCAGGATATAAAATCAACACACAAAGTCAATAGCTTTTCTTTACACCAACTGTAAACAGGAAGAGAAGGAAATTTCAGAAAAAAATACCTTTCATGATAGCCCACCAGAAATTTAAATACCTTGGAATCAATCTAACCAAAGACCCTTCGGATATCTACAAGGAAAATTTCAAAACATTAAAGAAAGAAATAGAAGAAGACACTGAAAAATGGAAGGACCTTCCCTGCTCCTGGATAGGGAGAATTAATATAGTAAAAATGGCTATCCTACCAAAAACAATTTATAGATTTAATGCAATTCCCATTAAAATTCCACGGACTGACTTTATAGAAGTAGAAAAAATGATCCAAAAATTCATATGGAATCACAAAAGACCACATATAGCCAAAACACTCTTAAGCTGCAAAAGTAATGCAGGTGGAATCATAATCCCTGACTTTAAGCTATACTATAAGCCAGTGGTAGCAAAAACAGCTTGGTATCAGCACAAAAATAGGCCTGAAGACATGTGGAACAGAATAGAAGACCCAGAAATACCTCAACACACCTATAGCCACCTTATTTTTGACAAAGAAGCAAAGAAAGTAAACTGGAAAAAAAATAGCCTTTTCAATAAATGGTGGTGGGAAACATGGACATCCACATGCAGAAAAATGAAAACTGACACACATATCTCAATATGCACAAGAGTTAACTCAAACTGGATAAAAGACTTCAACATAAAACCAGAAACTTTAAAACTAACAGAAGACAAGGTAGGCAATACACTCCATCATATAGGTATAGGAAAGTATTTCCTTAATATGACTCCAATTGCTCAAGAAATTGCAAGGAGAATAGATAAATGGGATTACATGAAATTAAAAAGCTTCTGTACAGCAAAAGAAACAATTAACAGAGTCAAGGAAACCCCCACTGAATGGGAAAAAAATTTCACATCCTATATTTCAGACAAAGGTCTAATTACCAGAATTTATATAGAACTTAAGAAAAAAATTCCCAAGAAAACAAATAACCGAATACACAAATGGGCAAAGGAACTGAATAGACAGTTCTCAAATGAAGAGATCTGGAAAGCCATGAAACACATGAAAAAATGCTCAATATCCCTAGCTATTAGGGGAATGCAAATTAAGACAACTCTGAGATTTCACCTTATACAAGTAAGAATGGCTAATATCAATAAAACAAATAACAACAAATGCTGGCAAGGTTGCAGAGAGAGGGAACACTCTTACCTCGTTGGTGGAGCTGTAAATTGGTCCAACCACTGTGGAAATCAATATGGAGGTATCTTAAAAAACTGAAAATAGATCTACCATATGACCCAGCTATAACTGGGAATTTACCCAAAGGGAGATGTGTCATCATACCACAGAGACACCTGCATCACCATGTTCAATGCAGCACTTTTCACAATAGCAAGGATATGGAATCAACCAAAGTGCCCATTAACAGAAGAATGGATAAAAAATTATGGTACATATACACAATGGAATACTACTCAGTAATCAAGAAAAATGAAATAAGGTCATTTGCAGCAAAATGGATGGAACTGGAGAAAATTATTTTAAGTGAACAAACACAAGATCAGAAAGAGAAATACCACATGTTCTCACTCATATGTGGGAGCTGAATCAAAATTATAAGAAGGAAAAAATCCTATGCAGAGGTTGGAACATAATTTAAAAAAAGCTAAGAATGGTATTATTATAGATGGTCTAGAAAATTCATGTAATAATTCTGACAAGGTAAAAAGAAAGCTCACTACAGGAAAAGTTTCTATCTTAAACAGATCTGGAACCCAAGGATATATGTAAAAATATTACCATAAAAAGACAAGCAAATGGAAGAGAAGTCTTTGGTGGGGGGGGGCAGGATGGGGGGGGAGGAAGTGCACAAGAGTGTAAGGAGGAACTTATAATGTACAACAAAATGCATATATGGACATGTCACAATGAAAAGCATGTCAGAATGAATTACATTAAGGTGTACATTAAGAATTTCCAATAAAAAAAATGTGCTGTTTGTATTGGATGAAGAGAATAAAAAAGGATGCTTTAGAGGACAAATAGAGATGAGGACAGGGAAGAAAGACCATACGTCTCCATGATGGAGAATAAAGAGGAAGGACCTGGTTGATTGTATGTGTCCCTAAACCCCATCAAAGGAATGACAAAGGAATTTAAAAGTGTGTAAGCCCATAAAGATCAAGAGAAGAGGAGACAGGAGCAGATGAGAGATTAATAAAATTTTAGAGGATAAAGAGAAAGTGGAATGGTTGCAACTAATTTAGCAATAGAGGACAACTGAAACCTATGTTTCTTTAGAGGGGCCAG
This sequence comes from Pedetes capensis, assembly GCA_007922755.1. Classification (NCBI taxonomy): domain Eukaryota; kingdom Metazoa; phylum Chordata; class Mammalia; order Rodentia; family Pedetidae; genus Pedetes; species Pedetes capensis. The sequence continues at coordinate 46,332 of VMDO01008199.1, read as the reverse complement.
CAGAGAGAAACAGGCAGTTCACCCTGCAGAACCCAGGCTAGCCTTAGAACTAGAAGCACCAGGTAGAGTGGCAGGAGAGGTGAAGGGCGGAGCTGAGCCTAGAGGATTGGTGAATGTTAATGTAAAAATAACTAGACTCCTATTCCCCTCATTGGCCAGGTACAGCTGGCTACCTCCATCTTCCCTGCCCTGGTGGGAGATTGCAGGTTTATTCTCTTAATCAACAGAACTATTACAGGTAGCAGGGAGGTGCTGGAAGGAATACAGGACCGTGAGGTTGAAGGGGCAAGGCAGTAGGTAGGAGAGGAGTGGTCTGTTGGAAGGTTTGGCAGCAAAAGGCCAGACCTGACAACTGAGCTGACACAGGAAGTACTTAGAAACCCACAGAGCAGGTTGGGACAGGTAAAGAAAGCCTGTTCTGAGGAAAACTGGCAACAGTGGTCCTTGGAGAATCTGACAAGCACTAAGAACCTTCAAACTGAGTAAGAAAGGAGAGAGAGTTTCCAAGTAATAGTTGAAATGAATGAGTATTTTGCGTTTAACTCTACACCAATAACTGGGTTTGGGAAGAGTAAATGACTTTCATGTGCAGACAATACACAAAAGGAGAAATATAAGTGCCAGGTAAAGGTATGAAAAAAAAAGTTCTGACTCATACTCAAAGGAGATGCATATGCAAACAATGAGATGTTTGTTTAAACTAAAAATTAGTAGAGAATAAAAAGAATGAGAATACCTAATGCTGGTTAGGGTATGTTGAAAGAAGCTCTGGCTTGGTGTTGGAGGGAATTTAAGTAGGATATTATATGAAGAAAATGATTAGCCAATGTGAATCAATAGCTTTAAATATATTGATTCCCTTTGGCTCATAAATTTTGAGATTCTTACCTAAGGAAGTTTAAATAAATAGGAATGGTAAAAGATGTTCAATGTTATTTTTAATAATTAAAAAATTTGAACTAAATGTTCAACAAATTGTTACTTTGCTGCAATGAAATAGTATGCAATCATTACAACTTATGTTTACATAGAATTTATAAGCTGAAATATTGATGCAATCACATTAAATGGCATACACATTTATGTATTGCATCTTCAATTTTGTTAAAAACAAAAACCAAAACACCTTTGGGCTTGCATGTTGCCGTGATGCTGAAAGCTATGCCATCACTATTTCAGATACCAGCAGAGCCACCCGTGGTGGACAGATTTCAGCTGAGCTTCTAGGCTAAGACAGAATAGGGAGGACCCAGCGGCCCACTCCCAGAACAATTAACCATTAAAAATCCTATGAATAGCAGGGAAGCACTGTCAAATTGAGTGCTGGAAAATGAGTCCCCCAGGCTAGAAGGCATTAAAGAAACAACTGAAGAGGAGTTGCTTCCTCAGAGTAGAGTCAACCTTAATTGTGGAATGGAAAAATCCCCCTGGGACCTCCTTTTGCTGATATGGCATGACTCAAAATGAGAAGAAACATAGTGACTGCAACAATGGGCTCAAATATAAAAAGATCATGTGCATGGCACCACGTTGGGTAGTGTTTCATCCTTTTGTACACAGGGTCACTGTGAGTCTGATCCAATTTAATGGCTCCTAACAAACAAACAATGCATGTTTAGATAATACATATTATTCTTTTTTAAAAAAACCTCTTCATTGAATTTTTAAGTTTTCTAAATAGATTTTTTTTAAAAAAAGAAATAGGAATGAATGTCTTGAAAGGCTTTTTTTTTGTTGTTGCTGTTGTCAACTTCAAACTCATTAGACAAAGTAGGTACAATGAATTTTGTAGAGGTTCAGTAGCTTAATCTCTGAATTTATGTTGGGGAATGAGTAAACAGAGTATGCTAAGCAGAATAATGTCTCTCTCAAAGACGTTCATGTCCTAATCCCTGGAATATGTGAATATATTAGGTTTCATGATAAAAGGGAAATTAAGGCTGCAGATAGAATTAAGGTTTCTAATGTGCTGAACTGGGGATGGGAATATTAGCCTACTGTCATGATTTGAATATAAAATGTCCCCCAAAGGTCATGTGCTTTAACATTCGGTCCCCAGTGCACGGCAGTGTCCTGGGAGGGTGTGGAAGTTTGGGTGATAGGCCTTTGGTGGAAGTAGCTCCCTGGGGGTGGGTCTTCAGAGGATTTTATCCTGGACCTGCAGCCCTGGTCTCTCCCTGCTCCTGGTCTACCATCCATGAGGTCATTTGATATAGGCCCAGCTGCCCTTATATCTTGATTCTCCAACCATGAGTACAGCAGAGAGAAACAATGCTGTAAATAGTCTGTGTGTGAGGTGTGTGTTTTTTTTTCTATAAAAATTTTGAACAGAAAAAATATTCTAAAGTTGTAAGTAAAATTCAGCCACCTCAAACTTGTAAAGCAATTGTTTTCTTTTTCTCCTCCAAAGAAGGGATTATATATTTACATATGGACCAATGGGGAAATTTTCCTTTTCTTGGGGAAGATGATCTAGTCTGTAGCTTAGCTTGCCTAACTCTCTTATGGATGTCAGTTTGCCCTTCTATTATGGTCACCCCCCATCAGATGATAGCAGAAGAAATAAAGAAAAGGTAAACTTCAAGCCCTTCTGTGATGAATAATTTTGTGATTCAACATGGCTGGGCCATGGGGTGCTCAACATTTGGTCACATACTATTCCATGAGGATGTTTCTGGGTGATATGACCATTTGAATTAGAAGACTGAGTAAATCAGATTGCCTTCCCTCATATCATTGGGACTCGTGCAATCACCTAAAGACCTGAAGAGAACAAAATGTCCAAGAGGGAACTCTGCCTGACTGATCTGGTATGTCATCCTCTCCCTGTCCTCAGACTGGGACTATACCATCAGCTCTTCAGCTTGCTGACTGCAGACCTTGGGACTCCTCAGACTTTACAAAGCACGAGGCCAGTCCTCTCCCCTGATGTGTATCCTATTGGTTCTCTGCCTCTGGAGAACCAGGGCTCATACACCTTGTCAGTAAAAACTATCAGTGAGGAAAACAGGCTTAAGCCTCACATAAGGTAACTTGATCTTCTGATTCCTCTTGATAATTCTAGAGACGGCTGTCTTCCCAACATTCAACAATGAGGGCATAAGCACCTGAGGCAGAAAAGCTGATGCTTTTTTGGAAGGTAAGAATAGATTTTTTAGTATTTAGGGTGTTTTGTCTATCAGACTTAGCCAAAACCTGGACTGGAGATGTCATCCTATCCTAGAGGGCAGGCCTGGGCAGGGGTGAGGAGGGAATCTGAGGAGGGGACTGCTTCTCTGGGTAGTCAGGATGAGCCCAGTGCCTGTTGACTCATTTAAAAAAATAAGTTGTTTTTTAAAAGAGGTGTTTTTTTTTTTCCCTCCCCATACTGGGGGTTGAACCTAGGGCCTTGTACTTGGCATGCTTTGCAAGTGCTAGACCACTGAGCTGCACCCCCAGCCCGTTTTTTTATTTTTAGAGACAGAGTCTTCTAAGTTATGCAGACTGCCTCTAGTCTCGAACTTTTGATCCTCCTGCCTCTGCCTCCCAAGGCCCTGGGATTACAGGCATGTGCCACTGTGCCCGGTTTAAAGAGAAGTTTTAATCACATAGAAAAATTAAGAGGAAAGGTACAGACATTTCCCACGTACCTGCTGGCCATGCCATGCACAGCCTCTGCCATTGACTTGTGTTAGGATATGTGCTCCCTCCTCTTCTAATATCTTCTCATGATCATCTCCATGACCATCATGGCCACAAGTTATTCAGTTAGAAAAAAATGCTCTATAGCCAGGTGCAGTGGCCCACGCCTGTAATCCCAGCGGCTAGAGAGGCGGAGGCAAGTGGATCGCAAGTTCAAGACCAGAGGCAGTCTGCATAATTTGGCCAGACCCTGCTTCAAAAAAGTAAAAAAATGATCTGGGGTGCTATTTGGTCATCCAGCACTTGCAAAGCATGCAAGTGCGAAGCCCTGGGTTCAAACTTCAGTACCTCAAAAAGGAAAAAAAAAAAAAGAAAAGAAAAAAAAGCTTTATAGAGGCTGTTCTGCCAGCTGCCTCCCCTGCCGTCCTCCTGTGTCTGCAGCTGTAGCTCTGATGTCCACCACTCAGCAGACCTAGGTGGTCATGTGATGCTGGAGCTTCTTCTCCCTCTCCCTTTGAGAGCGTATGCAGTGGGACCTCCCTACCCTTCCTGTTGAGCAGAACCCCAGTGTGCTCTCCAGCAATGACTGCTGCAGCCTGGAGTACCCAGAGGCTCCATGCTTGACTCATATTTCACTCCACACACCCTGCATGGCTCCTGATCCACCCAATAGCCTCTTGCTTGACTTCTTCACCCTGCCCCATGTTTAGGGAACCCAGCTTCTGCATAAGAACCAGCACCCCTGTGAGGACCCAAGCCATCCCTGCAGCTCTCCTGGGATGCTTGCTATGAAATGCACCCTCAGCTACCCATGGACAGACTCACAGATGGGCACCCAGTCCCTGTGCATTGTGGGGTTGGGAAGACTACTTGGTTACGTACCAAGCTTTTGCCTATACTGAAGCCACGGGACCTCCAGTGCTGCCAAGCTGACCAAACCTCTTCAGTTCCCAGTACCCTCTAGAGGTACAGGGTCAGGGCCATGTTGGAGCCGGTCTCCTGCCCACCTATTTTATTGCAAGCATGTAGATGAGCTGGAAATTGTTGCAGAGAGGCTCCTGAAAAACTGTATGATATTAGAAAAATAAAAAAGGATATCTCAGAGGGGAGCCAGGCCACCACAGTCTATATCTCCGGGTACTTTTATGGAGGAGCAAGAGTTTATTATTCCTGGAAAGAGGGATTTGAAAGCTACTATTAAAAGGGAGGGGGCAAGGGATCAACATGTATTGAGCAGCTGTACTCGCTAGGAGTTTTGTATCTTTTGATTTTTAAAATTTGCACACAAGGCACCGAGTATTATTATTTTTTTTTTACAGATGAAGAAAGTGAGACTCAGAGAGGATAAGGTAGGATGCAGTAAAGCCATTCTCCCAAAGCTCTGTTCTGCACTCGATGGAATCTGTAGTGAATGGTTCAAAGAACAAAACCAAACCAACCCCAAAACAAAACAAAAACATAGCACAGACCATTAAGGCACTCAAGGTCTATTAGTTGTTGACAGCCTTCCTCCCTTTGAATTCTGTGTTTTAAAATGTAGGCTCCTTCTTCTCTGGCCAAAGAAGGTGATATATGGATCAGTTTCCTAGTAAGTGGAAGAAAAGTGTTTTTACCTGATGCTTTGAGATGAATCAAAGCTCTGCCCACACTCTGGGGAGGTACGTTTCTAGACACACTAGAAGATTTTAGTAGTTAAAAAACAAACATGTTAGTTTTATACCATGGAGGCATTTTTGCCTTGGCACTATTATGAGACCTAAGAAACAAAATAAATGCACGATCTATGCTCTCTAAACTGGGGACAGGAAAGATTTAGTGTAAACATTATATGGTCTCACCTTGTGACAGTCAGCAAACATAAAGGAAGCTTTGCTCTTGTTTTCTCCCTGGGCTCTGCTGCCCCTTGTTGAGTCGGCTGATGATCTGTGGAGGAGGTTTGCATAGGTGCCCGTGCAAGGGCTCACTGCCAGTTGGTAGCAGGTGTAATGGATGCTGAGGCCTCCCTGGGCTGGCCGTGTGTCATCAAAGACTGTGTGCCTTTGAACGGATGAATCCTCAGAGAAGGCAGGTGTGCATACTTTTCCAAGACCTTTCCAAAAGAGGAAAAACAAAGCCTTCTATTGATGAAGGCAAAGGCAAAATTTGTTTCATCTGGAGGTAGTGGTTCTTACTGAGCTTGTAATGAACATGATCCTCCACCCCAGTGTGTGTAACCTTTATTAGATTTCATATTCCTTTAAGAAGCTGTTGAAAGTGATTGACTTTTTATCCTGAGGGGAGATATCCATGTATGCACATCTAAACAACATTTTGTAGTTTTGAGAGGTTCATGAAGGCCCAGGGTCACAAAGACCCAATTTACCCCACTCCTGTGGTACCTATCTAGTGTCCTTTCATTTGTGAGAATGTAGTACCTTCCTGAGCTTGTGCAATATAGAACACCATATTTATTGTGCATTCACCAAAATGAAATCTATCTGGGACATTCCTTATCAGTTTAGGAATCTACTACCTGAAGATTCACTTGTTGTTGTTAGGTGCTGTTGAATCAGGTCTGACATCATAGGGTTTTCAGTGGCTGCTTGTTTTAGAATTGCTTCAGGAGTGGATTGCCACGTCCTTCTCCTGTAAAATTCACTAATTAAGAACTATTGCCTATCCTTTTGAATAATTGTTGTTGTTGTTGTTAGGTGCCATCAAGTCGGTATCCTACTCATAGTGACCCTCATAGGGTTTTCAATGGCAGATTGTTTCCAGATTGCCTTGGGAGTGGGTTGCCAGGTCCTTCTCCCATTTTTGCGGTGCTGGGAATTGAACTCTGGACCTCAGAGACTGCAGCGCAGTGCTCTACCAACTGAGCTAAATCCCAGCCCGTTTTGAATAATTAGGGCTTGGTAATTCTGGTTCCTTCCAAGATATCTTACTATTTGCATTACTAACTTGTTTGTACTCTGGGTCCGGTGGGTGGACCATGGGGAAGGGATGAGGAGTATATATCAGAATCAGCTGGAGGGCTTTTCTTGTTACTCCCTCCAAGATCTGAGCTTGCTTGCATCCCTCTGTTGAGAGTCAGTGTTCTGGACAACTAGAAGTCTCTGTGATGCCTAGGGGAAACGTTAAGACTTCCTAGTACACGGGAAAAACTCTTTTTACAATTTGGACTGCTATATATAAGGAGGGGCTGGGATTTAGCTCAGTTGGTAGAATGCTGCTCTGCAGTCTCTGAGGTCCCGAGTTTGATTCCCAGCACCACAAAAATGGGAGAAAGACATGGCAATCCACTCCCAAAGAAATCCCAAAATAGTCAGCCATTAAAAACCCTATGAGTCACTATGAATTGGACACGACTTGCAGGCATCTAACAATATATAAGGAGGGCTGGGGTTTAGCTCAGTTGGTATAGCACTTGCCCTATGCACTCTGAGGCAAACATATGGGAGGATTTGGTAGCCCACTTATTAAATGATCCCTAAACAATCAGCCATTGAAATCTCTATGAACAGCAGAGAAGCACTAACATAGTGCTGGGCATGGCACAGTGTCAGGGAGTGTTTCGTTCTCTTGTACATAAGGTCGCCATGAGTAGGATCTGACTCATTGGCACCTAACAACAACAATATATAAGAAACCTAAGACAGGGTAGATGATTCAGAGAAGTCACAGAATCCAAGAATATTAAAGAGCGACACAAATGTTTTGATTATGACTGGTAGCAAGAAACATATTTCCCATCTTCATTTAGTATTCATGTATACAAGGGAAGCAAGAGTTGTACAAAACAATACAATGGGCTTCGTGCCTTCTGACTTTTCCGTTTTTTCCCTTCCTGTTTGCCTTCCTTGGTTTCTCTCTCTGTGTCGCTCTGCCTATGCCCCCCCTTCTCTCTGTGTAGTACTAGGGGTTGAACCCAGGGTCTTACACATACTTTGCAAGTACTCTACTACTAGACTGCATCTCTAGCGCACTTTTTATTTTCAGTCAGGTTCTCAATAAGTTGCACAGGTTGCTTTAACCTTGAACTTGTGATTTTCCTGTCTCTGTCGTCCGAGTTGCTGGGGTTACAGGTGTGCATCACTGGGCTCAGCTTCCAACTTTTCTATTTTAAAAAACATTAGACTAGCTCTAAGACACTAAATTTATGGGTTATGTCCATAATTGAAAAAACAATGCTGAAGGCTAATGGCTTTAAAATTCTTGGCATTCTTGATGTTGGGGGCTGTGAAGCAAAGTGATAAGGGAGAGGGCCAGTGAGTTAACCCTCTCATCAAAGCAGCTCTGGTAAAACTGCTTTGATGTACTTCAGGATTCTATTTTACAAACACTAAAAACCCCTGACGTAGTGCATTTCCCACTTTATGTACAAGAAATTTCAATCTAAGACTGGGTGACTTGCTTACCTTGGGCTAATAATTACTGACAGAACACTACTGTGATTGCTTTTTATCCCATCATTCCTTGTTTTTAATTTTAATTAATGTGTACTTGTAATTGGTAAAAAGTCAGATAGCTTATAGAAACTTATGAAGAAGAGTGAGTATCTCACATCTACCTTTTATCCCACACCTCTGTCATTTTCTGGTTTTAGACTTTCATAGCTATTTCCATAACTCAATATGTTTCTCTACCCAGCTTATCACTTTCAGAAAACCCTACTGACTCCCTGTTATGAAGGGCAAGGGCCGAGTTCTCCCTCATTCCACTGTCACTCACCCCCTGCTTCCCTCTCCACTCATATGTCATAGCTATATTATATTTTTAGCTCTATAATTGATCACTTATGTTACTTTAAATAAAAAATGCAGCCTTTTTTGTGTGGTGCCAGGTATTGAAGCAAGGGTCTCACACATGCCAGCAATCTCTGTACCACTGAGCTATGTTCCCAGACTCAAAGATAACCTCTTTTTTTAAGTACTTGTGGGTGGAGTTTGAACCCAGGGTCTCTCACATGGTAGGCAAGTGCTCTAACACTGAGCTGCATCCCAGACTCTCTTTTATTTTTTATTTTGAGACTAGGTCTTAATATGTTTTATAGGCTGCTTCTGGCCTCAAACTTGCAATCTTCCTGCCTTCTCCTTCCAGGCTGATGGCATTACAAGGTGTGCCCCTTGACACCAAATGTAGACTTTAAAAAAGGTTATCCCCTGATGCTCTTGTCCCTATTCCATTGCTTTTTCTACTGTACCACTTTCACCAGCTCTAAAAACAACTCCAATACTGAGACATTTTAGTTGACAGTAAGATGAATTAGTGCGATGCGACTTCTTCAGAAAGCTAGAGAAACTTTACGTTATACTATCAGAGATAAGATTTAGAAACATAAAATATGCCCACAAGAGAATGTCTGTCACACAATGCATACAGTTACTGTCTGGGTCCTAGGAACAGAAGCCAAATATTCTATATATTTCTTTCCTTCATTGCACCTAACTGTACTTTCTGTTCAACAACAACAAGTTGAACTCAGACTTGTTGTTGTTAGGTGCTGTCGAGCCGTGTCTGACTCACAGCAACCCTCATAGGGTTTTCAATGGCTGATTATTTCAGGATTGCCTTGGGAGTGGATTGCAATGTCCTTCTCCCATTTTTGTGGTGCTGGGAATCAAATTTGGGACCTCAGAGACTGCAGAGCTGTGCTCTACCAACTGACCTAAATCCCAGCCATTGAACTCAGACTAGTGAATGCAAATTTGACATGCCAGATTTGGTCTCATAATAAGAGAGAATTTTCTAGTAAAGTGCCCTCCAAAGATGGATGGAGGTGCCATAGAGGTAAGGAGTTCCCATCACTGCACGTGGCCAAGGAAAGGCTAAATGGTCACTTGTCCATGGTCTTGCAGAATAGGAAATGGCCTTAAGGTATCTTTAACCTTGAAAGTTTAACCTGTGAAATCAGTGATACATCTCCCTGTTGAGTGGGGTATGCTGCATCATGTGTTCTCAATAGGAGCAAATTTTCCCCCAATGAAGCTAAAACTGGCTCAGGGGGGATTTTATTACAATAATTTGTGGCTCTCCAAAGGACCATAGCACATAACCAAATATGAAGTATATCCTGTGGGATTAAAATTTTATGGTAGGCAGAAATCAGGGAAAAAATGTCTGAAAAGATGAGAGGAAGAGCAGTACTAAGAAAGGCTGAGAAATGCTGTGCTGGCCTCCATGTGATTTTATTAAGCCCCAGTGTTTCTGATAACCCTCCCTTGGAGGGTGTTTTCTGACCCTCTTTCCCTTCTATCTTTGGATGGAGTGAGTAGCTAGTCCAGTCCAATAGCCTATTCTACCAGATATTGTAAGATAGACAGTATGGGGAGGCAGATAATCTACTGGATTTGTACCTCTTCCTGGTGTTTACAAACTGTATGATTGTACAAGTCAGGGTTTTCTAGAAAAACAAAACCAACAGGCTATATATAGACACATACGAGGGGATTTATTATGGGAACTGGCTCATACAACTATGGAGGTCAAGAAGTCCTAGAATATGCTGTCTGCAAAATGGAGACCCAGGAGGGCTGGGATAATTCATGCTGAGGCAAAAGGTCTAAGAACTGGGTTAGGGGCCCCAGTGGTTTAAACCTCAGAATCCAAAGGCCTAAGAACCTGGAACTGTGGTGTCAGGCAAGAATAGATAGATGTTTCAGCTCCAGAAGAGATGAAGAGGGAAGCCCTTCCTCTGCTTTGTGGTTCTATCAGATCCTCAGGAGACGGGGTAATGACCACCCATGTTGGTGAGGGTGATCATCTTATTCCATTGATTCAAATGCTCACCTCTTCCAGATACACCATCACAGACATACCCAGAAATAATGTTTTACCAGGTACCTGGGCATCCCTTAACCCTGTCAAGTCAGTACACAGAAGTACCTGTTAAAATTCCATCTTTTGTCAACTTGCCACATATACTTTTTTTTTTTTTTTTTTTTTTTTGCGGGACTGGGGGTTGAACCCAGGGCCTTGCGCTTGCATGCTTTGCAAGTGCTGGGATACTGAGCTGCATCCTCGGCCCATTTTTTACTTTTTGAGACAGGGTCTCGCTAAATTACACAGACTGCCTCTGGTCTCAAACTTGCGATCCTCCTGCCTCTGCCTCCCAAGCTGCTGGGATTACAGGCGTGTGCCACGGCACCCAGCTATATATGTACACATCTTTTAAGACTATTTGATTCCAAATAAAGACAGCAAGGTCATAATTTCATCTAATGTGATGCAACTGTCCTATGTATAGCCAAAAATCTAATAATTCCTTCTCTAGAGGAAAAAGTAAATCCTTGAGTGATGCTTGCTTTTCTCCTTGATATCTTGTAATTTAAATACTATGGTGTAAAATTAACAACACCTTATGTTACACGAATAAGGGAATAAGAGAGGAAAGAAAACAAAGATATGTGTTCAACATATGTATATACTCACTAACATATTCATGATAAAATAGGAAGGAAATAATTATGATAGTAACAGTCCTGGGTTCTGTGACTGGGCATATTATTGTAGCTGGTATTTATAAGTACCTTCCCCTACTGCCCATTCAATATTCCCTTTGCTTTCAGCAAGCGTCTCCACTGGACAGGGCTCATCACCTGGTGCAGTGATCCAAGCCTTCATGACTGAATGGTTTGGGCCATCTGTAGTTCTGCTTGGATTGAGTTATTGGAGATTTCCATTGACCTTATTCAGAGATCATGACAACAGCATGAGGTACTCTAATGGATCCCCCATGTTGCAGACATTTTTTCTTTCAACTGTGGAGTACTAGTCCAATTTATCCTTAGTTAGTTTGGATTAACCACACCCACCAAAACCTTAGCTGCCAACTTGACTTGTTGACTCAGAGGCATGAGGAGCCCAAAATGGCTGGGTGGGAGTCTTCACTTCTAGTTCAGTGGAATCATTGTTGTGTCTCTTGATGGAAGCATTTCTCCCTCCGAAGCTAGTCCTCTAGTCTATCAGAGCATAAAGGAACAGGAAGAAAAACTTCGTAGGTTACTAGATAATGGTACCACTTCCATGGTCTTCAAAAGACCATTCCACTATTCTATTAGCCAGCTGCTTCAGGATGGCAAGGAAGACAAGACTAGTTAATTCCATGAACATGGACCTATTGTCACACTTCTTTCACTGCAAAGTGAGTTCCTTGGTTAGAAGAAATACTGTGGGAATACAATGATAGTGGATAAAGTTTCTGTAAGTCCACAGATGGTATATTTGGCAGAAGCATTGCATTCAGAGAAGATAAATCCATGTCTACGGTAAGTATCCATTCCAGCAAAGATAAAAGGCTGCCTTTCCATTACAGAAGTGACCCAATGTAATCATCTGGCCATCAAGTATCAGCTCTTCCCCCTGGAGAATGGTTCCATATTAGGTACTCATTTTGGCCTCTGATGTCTGTGGATTGGGAATTCATCAGTGGACATAGTCAAGTTGACTTTGATGAGTTAAAGTCCATGCCACTTTTTCATGAGCTCAGTGGGTAATGGCATGAGTGGCTGGGGAAAGAGCATAACCTGTCCATAGAGAAGGTCATCCTATCCACTTAATCATTAAAACTTTTCTCTGATGATCTTGTGGTTTGGATGTGAAATGTCCCCCAAAGGCTTGGACTCCAGTAGGTGGATCCAATGGATTAGTCCATTGATGAATCCATAATTTAATATGAATAATTGGGAGACTGGGCCTGGCTAGAGGAGGTAGGTGACTGTGCTGTCCTTTGTGGTGTCCTGTGCCTCTTCTGTCTTGCTCTATTTCCCGGCTGCCATGAGGTGAGCACATGGGCCCACCACATGGGCCCAGAAGCCTTGGAGCCAAGTGGCTACTGAATGAAACTTCAGAAACCATGAGCCAGGATAGATCTTTCCTCCTTTTAAGTTAGTTTTCTCAGGTATTTGTCACAGTGACAAAAAACACAGCTGGACTCTCAGTGAACATTTATGTGAGACAAAAACATGCTCACATTTTTTGCCTATTCACAGAGGTTTTCTCACACCCTTTTCCCAAATTTCTTTGTCACTGATTTACCAGTCATGTTCTTTCTATGCCCTTAATCCTTCATGCCTCATCACATGAACCAATCAATATGTCATTGCATATCTGGCTGTTTCTCTGCCTATCTTGCAGAACCCTCTGTAAACCTGGCCTGAATCGTCACTTCCTTTGTTAGCTGGTCGTGGGAAACTCCCCATGAGGCTACAGGTGCAAGATGGGAGAGAGAAGGCAGTGTAGCATGAGGGGCCATAGGAATCTGGGCCTCTACTTCACAAAGCTTACTTGTGCCTTCAAGGCCTGCTCAGGCCTAATCACATATATAGACAGCACTTCTCTTTGATGATGCAATGTTTGCTGTGCACACCGAACTTTATGACTCAGTGGGTCAAACATCACCCAGTTTGTGATGCCATAGGTGAAATATGTAATCTCACCAAGCCCTACCTTCCTCCTCTTTAATGGAGGTAATGATAGTTCTTCACACATAGGAATCCTGGAATGTTTAAGCCATTAATACTCAAAGGGTGGTTCTAGAACCATTGGCATAGACATCACCTGGGGCCTTCTCAGAAATGCAGAATCCCAGACCCACCCCAAAACTACTTAGCCAGGATCTGCATTAAAGAAATGCCCATATGATTCATGTTGTTGCCATTGAGTCGTGTCCGACTCTCATAGGGTCCCTCATAGGGTTTTCAATGGTTGGCTGTTTTGGGATTGCCTCAGGAGTGGATTGCCATGTCCTTCTCCCATTTTTGCAGTGCTGGGAATCAAACTTGGGACCTCAGAGACTGCAGAGCGGAGCTCTACCAACTGAACTAAATCCCAGCCCCATATGATTCATAGGTAGTTAAAATTTGAGAAGAATTAGACCAAATAAAATAGTGCTGGTAAAACAGGTTGTCATAGTACCTGATATTGAATATTATTACCATGAATGGCTTTCTCCCACATTACACTATCAATTTCCATTCCTATTCCTAAATTACACAGACTGCCTCTGGTCCAGATCAGGACTTTGTCCACTTTATTGTTTTTTTTTTTTTTTTTTTTTTTTTTTTTTTTTTTTTTTTTTTTTTTTTTTTTTTTTTTGTGATATTGGGGTTGAACCCAGGGCTTCATGCTTACATGTTTTGCAAATGCTGTACCACTGGGCTGCACCCCCAGCCCAGTTTTTAAAAATTTTTTGAGACAGGGTCTTGCTAAATTATGCAGACTACCTTTGGTCTCAAACTTGTGAGCCTCCTGTCTCTGCCTCCGAGTCCCTGGGATTACAGGTGTGTGCCACTGCACCTGGTTTTGTTCTATTTATCTTTATGTCGTCATGCACCCAAAGCAATGCCTGGAAGCTGGGAGCCACTCACATTTATATGGTGATTGCAAGTCTGTTAGATGAATAAATGAATGAGAGAGAGTATGTGGGGAGAGAAGACGAAGCTTGCTTTCTCAGGATGGTTAACAATGGTTTTTCTGCTCTGAGTCCTGTGATCTGGCCCATAGCACCTTCTCTCTCCATCTATAGATTAAGACCTTGCCCAAGGAGGACAGTCTTTTTTTTTTTTTTTTTTTTTTTTTGTCTTAAGGACATGCACATTTAATTGAGAAACTTTTTGAAGCGTCTCCTCTGTATCAGTCTTGTGCTAGGAGATGAGTAAGCCATGGCCCCTCCCCCATGCCAGCGCGTGTCTGTGCGTGTTCTACCACAAGTCTCTTGCAGTGCACTCATTTCAACCTTATCTTGGCTTCAAAGATAAGGAGCGAACCGAAACATATGGGGTTTGTTGGCACACTGGAGCTGAGTTATGAATACTGTTACAGACACAGGAACTAAAAGATTCAGACAAGGAAAACAAGCTTTAATAAAAGGTTCCAGAATTTAGATACCTTCCCCTCCCCCATGCCCACCCTCAAGGCTCCATCCTCCTTCCTCTGAAAAAAGCTTCCCTGCAGCAAGTAGCCTTCACGGTCTGGGAAACATATCCTCAAAGGCATATTCTTTCTTTGTCAGTGTGACTTTATATTCTTTCTTAGAATAGGTAAGCCATCTGCTGATATGCTAGCCTTGGTCCTCTGTGCAAACGATCCAGCTCCTTCACAACAATACCTCCCGGAATGGGTGAAAACAGGCCTCCATGCCCTCCCCCAACTCCCCGTTTGAAATCTTGAGTTACTGGAATTCACCCAAATATATATATATATATATATATATATATATATATATATATATATACACATACACACACAAAAGAATTTTCTTCTCTTGACTAATTTACTTGAAGTGATATTTTCCCCCCTGCTTGAGGTACATAGATATGCTTAATTTCCTTTCTGGGGCATTTTAGATCTCACTGGGGGAGCAAGGACGGCCTGGGTCAGTGCCTAGAGAGGAACCAGAGACAGGTACCCAGGTGCGCCACTGATAGGGCATTGGTGTTCTAGGGTGCCAGCCTTCCCCCTGACTCAGTGCCATAACTGGTACTTCTGTAGCACCTTTCATCTGGGAAGCTCAATTAATGCTAAGAACAAGTATTACGAATGTTTACTTTATACTTTGCAGTTGAAGACAGGAAGGAGGGTGGTATTACTGACTGGGTGTGCCCTCCAGGTTAGTCCTAGAACCTTCTAGTCTGGCTCCTCCAGGGCATATTGGTGTTGATTTTGGAATTGGTTCCAGCTTATGATTGGAATCTTCACCTGGATATCTCCAGCCCTCAAACAAGGGTCCCTGACTCTCCTGTTCCATCTCCAGTTCTCCTCTCTTAGTTGCTGGCATCACCACCCACCCGACTGCTGAGATTACTTTGATCCTTAGCATCTAACCCAGTCCCTGGCAATTAGGAGATCCTTACTGAATATTATAGAATAAATATGTGAATGACTTCTCATTTTCATCATCTCATTCCACCCCACAAAGAAGCAAACATGTGCATTCATTTGTTCAATAATTTTTTAAATATTTAAATATTTATTTATTTATTTATTTACTGAGCATTTATGTGCCAGGTACATAGGACTGGGGGATATAGCAGAGAACAAAAGTAAACAAGCCCCCTGCCCTCCTGGAATTTATATTCTAGAAAGGGGAGACAGATAATGAACCAAACCAATAAGTAAAACACATGGTAATTTAGTTGATAAGTGGTATGAAGAAAAAGCAAGCAAAGGAATGGAGAGCGTGTTGGGGTAGTGTTTAATTTTAAATACGTTGGCCAGGGAAAGTTTCACCAAGAGAATAACATTTGACTAAAGTCTGGAAGAGGTAAGGAAGTAAGCCATGCAAGTACTGGGTTATTCAAAGGGATAAGCATGTTTGGCAATGAGAGCAGCAAGTGCAAAGGCCCTGAGGCGGAAGGATACTTACAATCAAAAATTGGAAAGGAGACTAGTGTGGCTGAATAGAAGTGAGCAAGGGGAGAAGGAGAAGGAAGAGGACAGGAAAGGTTCTGTAAGGACAGGAAGGCAATTTTCATGTCTTCGGCATTTACTTGGAAATGGAAAACCACTGGGAGATTGAATGGAGTGATGTGATGTAACCTATGTTTGAAATAGGATTGCTTGTTGGTTTAGTAGACAGAAATGGAATAGGTGGACAAGGCATTGTGGGAATTATGGGGGGAAAGCAGAGAGGCCAGTTGGGAGACTTGCAAGTAATAATGGCTGTGTAGATAGGATGGTAGCAACTGACATGGTATTCTGCACTTATTTTGAAGGTCAAGTCAACAGGACATGCTGACAGATTGGACATGGGATGTATGAGAGAGACAGAGAGGAATCAAGGATGATGCTAAGGGTTTTGGTCTGAGCAGCTGGAAAGACAGCTGTCATCAACTCAAATGAAAAAGATTGAAGGAGGAGGAGGTTTATGATGGAAGATTAAGAATTCTATTTTGAAAAAGTGAGCAATGTTCTTTAAACATTCAGTAAAGTTGTCAAGTGGGCTATTTGATAGACAAATGGAGTTCAGACTACAGAGCTAGGCTGCAGAATTAAATTTTATCAGCATATAGTGTTATATAAACAATAAGACTGAGCTCCTCCAGCAAGTTATACAAAAGTCCACAGGCCCAAGGGGCTGGGCTCTGGGACTCTCAATGCTCAGTCCTGGGGATAGGAGGAGAAACAAGTAGAAGATATTTAGAAGGAACAGCTGGTGAAGCAGGAGAAAGTGTGGTCACCTGGAAGCCAAGTGAAGAAGGTGTTTCCTGGAAGAAAGATCAATTGTGGTGATCTTAGGTGATGATGATATTAGGTGAAGTCAGATGAGGACTGATGTTGTTCATGGGGTAGAGAATCATGGAGGTTTTTAGGGTTCTTGATAAGAGCAACTTTGGTGGGGTGATAGAGTGAGTTCAAGAACAAACCAGAGAAGACAGATTACAGGCAGTGAGTCCAGACAACTTCTCCATCTCTTCCTCAGGGTCTTGTTCAGCTCTCAACCAGACAATTGCAATAGGTTCCCTGTCTTGTGTCTTGATAAAATCTTTAGCAGAGCACTCAGACTCTTTACATTTTGGCTTCAATAGACTCATAGCCTTAATGCCTAATAATCTCTGCTTTTCACTCCATTCTCAAATCAGATTCATTTCTCCTCATTGCCAAGAGTTCTCTGAGGCTTCCTTAATATCACACATGCTGTTTCATTGGGGAAAATCCCAACCTCAGCCTTTTCAGCCCAGTGAACTTCCGGTCATCTTTCAAGATATAGGTCAAGTTCACCAGCTCTGGTAAATCCTCCCTGCCTCCCCTGGTTTACTGGCAAAGCTCCTTTCTCTTTGTTCCTTGACTACCTTATTTTTGATTATACTTTAACACTTATCACACAGTCATGTTGCAACTTGACCACAACACAGTCACTAGAGTTCTGAAAGACTAATCATGAAAGCTGGTATTTATTGAAAAATTACTATGTGCATTGTGGATAATTCTTACCTTCTTTAAATTAGCCCTATGAAGTAGTTAGTATAATTATCCCTTTTCTTTCACATGAAAAATATTCTTAAAGAAGCCAAGATATCTGACAATAGGTCCAATAAGTAAGTTTGACATTCAAATCTCAAACCTAGGTGTGCCTGATTTCAAAGCCTATGCCTAAATTAACTACACCAAACTGCTGTCCCTAAGATAGATACTAAAATTTCTGTGGTTTTGTTTTACTGTTCTCAAGTCTGAAAAATTTTATGAGATGAAGTCAGTATTTAAGACTAGTGTTATCCAACAGAAATTTCTGCCGTAAGGAAGATGTTCTGTAAATCCACTGTGCAGATGGAAGTCAGTGGCCACATGTGGCCATTGAACATTTGAAATTTGGTGCTGCTAAGGAACTGGTATTTAATTGTAATCAGCTTACATTTAAATGGCTACATATGGCTAATGACTTCCATAATGGACATTGTAGCTCTAGAAAATAAAGCAAAGTTAGATAGCAAGGTGGATACATTCTGTTCTGAGAAAGTCACAGAAGATTTTTTATTCTCTCACTTCACCTTTAAGAATACGGATGACCAAGTTGGGAACTGTAATCCCAGTGACTTGGGAGGCCAAGGCAGGTGAATTGAAAGATGGAAGTCAGAGGCAGCCTGTGCAATTTAGTGAGACCTTGTCTCAAAGTACAAAATGAAAAAGGGGCTGGGAGTGTGGCTTAGTGGTAGAGCTCTTGCCTAGCATGTGTGAGGCCCTGGGTCCAACCCTCTAGTACAGAAAGAAAAATACCCATGACCAAGAGCATGTGCAAAGCCCTGGGATCAATCCCCAGTAACACATACATACACAAATAGCCCGTGACCCCAAACTACCATCTTTTTCAGAACTTAAGGCACCTTCAAGTTTTAGTTGTATGATTATTTTATGTGCTACTAAGAGAAACTGTCAATTATAACCAAAAGACATCACTGATTATCAGACAAATCCCAATTCCAGAAATTTTTTAATTTTGGGTAAAATTAATCTTAAATCAATGAAAAATGGTACCTTAATTACTCTGGTAATTTCCAGGAAGTTTCCTGGAGGATTTTCAAACTTTCTCTCCTATTAATATCTAGCATGAATTAGATTACTATTACCATAAAGAGTTAAGATCAGGCAGTTGTCATTTCCAGTTTAATTTTTAAAGTCAAAATATCTGGCAGTAGGAATTGAAGGTACAAACCAGAACATTAATAAGTTGTTCATAAAATGATCAGGATTTGACATGTTATATTATTATTATGGACTGAAGTTTAGTGCATTGGCACCTTTTTTTTTTTCATTTCCCCACCACAGTTTTTCATTTACTTTTGCAACTAATTCTTTTTGCTTCTGTGCATCACACAGATGGTTAAATGATAGGGTATGTGGCTTGGCTAATATAGAATCAACTAACCTCAGAGTTAATTGATTATATATTATTTTTCTAGTGATTCTGTGCTAGCTTCATTACTAAAATTACTTAAGCCTTCATCATTTAGCGCAAGGCAGTCTGAATGGAATCTCACATTTATCTTTGTTCTCTGGCCTTTATCTAGACCCTCTGAGGTTCCTCCTTCAATTTTAGTGATGTCAGAAAAACCAAGACACAAATCTGCCTTCTATCAATAGAACCATCTCCAACTTTGAAGTGATTTAAACCCAAATGGCATGTCTTTTAATAATTGGAGCATTAAGTTCTAATCTATTCTGCTTAATGCTTTAACTGTATTACTTAAGATGCAAAGGAAAGGTCTAATCCTTTCCCAGCTGCAACAAATTAATAAGTAATTTCAATCAAATAAAATCATTTGATATTGAAATTCACTCCACATTCTCCAATGCTTTGGACTTTAATAAAATTGTTCAAATGTGTGTAAGATTTAAAAAATACCTGTGATTTTAAATTCGAGATGACCCATGACACACACACATTCTGTTGGCATTTAAAATTGCCAGTTTACAAAATGATTCATTCATCTAGTAGGTAATTCTGTTTTGAATTCTGTTTGGGAGTGGTTATTTAAACCCAAGAACAAAGTACAAGTAATAGAAAAGTGCCACCAGTCAGACAAATTAGAAATCCTCTGAATATGAAGTCATAGGGTGTTTAAAAAAAATTCTGAGAAAAGAAACAAGACAAAACAAAATGACAGAGTTTGGAATCCTTTCTTATAAAGGCAAAGAGCCAGTTATCCAGCTACTCTTGCCCAAGGAATGGGTAAAACCGAAACAAAGCCCAGAACTTGTAATACAGCTCCACATTCACCCACAGTATTTATTAAAAAAAAACAAGAAGAAATTAAGTGCTGTTAATAGTATCAGTTGTCATCATTACCCTGCACCTGACTAGGAGTTTTGAAATTCTCAGCGGTGCTGGTCTCTGCAAATGATGTTAGCAATCTACAGACAGCCTCACTCCCTCAGTGAGAGTGGAGGCCTGCCATATGCCCTGGAAGCCCCGTTTTAGCCCATAATTAACAGAACCACAGTAAACATCACTTTTGAGTACATCAGAAAGAAAGACAAATTGGAAGCCACTTTTTCCCCAATACATTTCCATTTTCTTTGAGTAAAGCGGTACCATATTATACCTTGCCTTTTCTTTCTAACATAGTAAGTGCTAATTATACCCCTTGGGTACACCTTGGCTGCTGTATTAAACACATCTAGAGTTGTTTTCTTATTACTGTGAAAAAAATATTTGACATGAAAGACTACCTGTGGAGGCACTAAGGGACCCTGGCATAAGCCTCCATAATTTAAAGGGCTAAGCAATTCAAAGACGCTGAAAGAGGGGATGATACTCAGAAAAAGAGGCAGTAAAGTCCCTGTTGTGTGGTTTGGGTTAAATGGGGGGAGGAAATTAATATTAAATAAAGAAAAATGCCATTGCAAGTGTGGGTTGTGTGTGCAGGGGAGGTGGGCCGTGCTTTCTCCATCCACACTTCTCTGGGGCTTGCCACGTGCTTCTCATTTGACATGGATTCCAGTGCATTACTATGGTCCTTCTGAAGCCCAGTGAGGCACTCAGCCTAGTTACCCAGGTGTGTGGAAATAAACTGTTCCTTGGTTTTCTATAGCCTAGTAAAGTTTAATCTCAGGCAACTCAGCCCTTTTCCTTGGGTGGCCTTTGGGGTGTTGCTGCGTTGGCCACTGAGGGTTACCTGCTCTTGGCATCATCAACCCTCCACATGGAAGTCCTCATTCCCATGGAGCCTTGCAGTGGTCCCTGCAGGCCTTTGCTGCAGCTCCCAAGTCCTGTCTGTGCTGCCCTTAGGCACTTGGGAACATTCTTATCTGTCTGGGCTGCTCCTGCTAAGACATCTCCCCTGTCAGGCTGGCAGTGGGAACTTCTGGGCTCCACCTGGGGAAGGGGTGCACAGGACCTTGCTCACAGAGGCTCAAAGCCTTTGGAGCTTGCGTCACTGCTCTGGGCCTCGACACCTCCTCCCCTCCATGTCTGGGCAAGGGCAAGCAGAAGATAAAGCACCTCTGAGACCATGGCTTGGGGTCAATTTCTTAGGAATAGAATTATCTTGACACCTCCACTGTCAGCCCCTCTCCAGGGCTCTCTCCAGCCCAAATTTAGATCATTGTGCAGTCTCAGGGTTTAGACTTATACAACTCACTAAAACAAGGCATTTGAAATTCAAAAGCCGTGGCTGTTGGCTAAATCTCCCAGTCCTGAGGGGTAAAGGCTGTTCACCAAATGTGAGAAAACTAGCAAAAAGAGTTCTAGGAAATGAAATAGATCAGCAGTAGGGGAATCACTGTAAAAAGCCAGGAACATTGTCTCATCATGGCTTTCTTTTAAAACTCACATCTTTTTTTCCTTATACAGAGTTGAATTTGTGGAAGGTAAAAATTAACACACTGGAGCCGTAACTCATAAGTGGAGAGGAAGCATTTTTTTTTTTTTCACTCAGTAAACTTCTTGCCTTTCTAATCACTCCATTCACAGTAACTTCCTCTTCTCAGAACATAATCACAACCCCTCCTTGTTCAAATTTCTGCTTGCATCTATTCTGATTTGTGTAAAGAATTTCCTACGAGGTAGGATCTCATTTCTCTCTTTTCTCCCATGTCCATTGGAGACAATTCCACTAGAGTAACACACCTGGCTTCTTGCTCACCTCTCCTGTGCAGGGTAAGTGTGTTCCCAGGTGAAGGACTTCATGTAGAGAACAGCCTTAGAGTCACTGCTCTCAAGGGTGTAGAACTACAGACGTCCCTGGTATGTTGTTGTTAGGTGTTGTCAAGTCAGTGTCTGACTCATAGCAACCCTTTGTACAACAGGCAAAACACTGTTGTTGGTGCTTCTCTGCTATTCATAGGGTTTCATCCTATTCATCCTGACATAGGATGGTTTAACTTTAATTGTTCAACTTGAAGATAGTGTAAAAGCAATATGCATAGAGTTGAAACTGTACTTCCAATTTTGAATTTTGATTTTTCTCTGAGGATAGCTATAAGCTATTCAATACTCTCGGTGGTGGCAGCCAGCCACATCAATAAGTCAGCCATTTGATCATGAAGGTAAATAACTCATACTCTACAGGATACTGTATTGCCAGTATTTTTGGATACAAGTATTCAATAATAAAATGAAATAATCAGCACTATTATAAAATAGGCTTTCTGTTAGATGACTTTTCCCAACCATAGAGTAATGTAAGTGTTCTGAGGTTGTGCAAGGTAGGTGAGGCTAAGCTATGATGTTAGGTAGTTAGTCTTATTAAATGGATTTTTTTTTTTTTGCGGTCCTTGGGGGTTAAACCCAGGGGACCTGGCACATACCACTAGACTGTACCCCCAGCCCATTTTTTATTTTTTTATTCAGAGAGAAGGTCTCACTACGCTTCACAGGCTGCCTCTGGTCTCAAACTTGCAATCTTCATGCCTCAGCCTCTCAATTTGCTGGGATTAAAGACTTACACCACTACACCTGGCTTTATTAAATGCACTTTTTACTTATGGTATTGTCAATTTATGATGGGTTTGTCAGGATGTGACTCAATAATAAGTCAAGGGGCATCTATAATCTTTTAAAAGGCCATGAGCATCACTGATTTGATTTCTTTTTCCTCTTTGTCCAGGGCTAGTACAAATTTTGTAGCCCTATGTAATTTTATCTGCCATACATTCTATGGTCCCAAACTATCTCTCAGGCTAGAGTCCCAACATGTGGGGTTTTGGGACATTGTTGTTATTGTTAGGTACTGTTGAGTTGGTGTCCGACTCATAGCGACCCTATGTACAACAGGCAAAACACTATTGTTAGTGCTTCTCTGCTATTCATAAGGTTTTCAGTGGTGGATTATTTTTGGGGAATGGGTTGCTGGGTCCTTCTCCCAAGCCTATAGCACTTGGTGTTCCCAGGGGGTCTCTCATTTGAGTACTACCCAGGCCTGACCGTGCTTAGCTTTGGAGATCTGACAAGATCAGATGCCATAGTGTTAAGGCTGCAGGCTGTTTTGTGACATGGGGGAAGGGGAATAGGCAAAGCACTTAAGCAAGCCCATTTGATTACATATCATAGCCATATCCTCTAATGCACTTCTATTGGCAGTAAAGCTGACACTTCAATCTTGACTGATGCTTGAGTCTATCTTCTAAATTAGTTCCAAATTTGAGTGGGAAATGGGGATTTACTTATTATACTCTCCAAAACTTCAGTGCTGGGCACTGCTAGCCCAAAAGAGGAAATGACACTATGACAGACACAGATCTCTTGCAAAGAATACAGAGAATGTCCTGGGCCTGGCTGAGATAGCTGGCACTTGGACATTGCAGGCAGTGCTTGGAGATAAGCAATTTCGGGTCTGTAAAATTTTACTCCCTGTGGTTAAAGCAGTGTTGAGAACTTGGTCTTATGAGTCAGATGGCCCAGTGTTTGAGTTTTGGGTCTAACAAGTACTATTAGTGAGTTTTTGGAAAATTACTTACATTCTTTGAACTGTAATTATTTCACCTGTAAAATGGGAATAGTTCATATTACCTGCATTAGATAGTTATTGCCAGGATTAAATGTGTTAATTCCTGCAAAGTTCTAGGGTATAATAATTGCTCAATAAATTTTAGCTCTTAATTTTTATTGTTGTCATAATTTAAGCTACTTTTCTAAGGCAGTCATGAATATTGCCTCAAAAAGGCCAAAAAGGCCTTAATCAGCTCTCTCATTTTGCCAAAAGTTGAGGTTAGGAGGAAGTACTCTGCCATGGGGAAAGAATGTTCTGTAATACCTCCCTAAGTCTGCTAGTGCTTTTACCTGTGGTAATAAGGTCTCTGTCCAGGAAATTAAATTGTTGAAATATATCTCCTTTTTTTTTTTCTCCTGCACTGGGGATTGATCCCAGGGCCTCATGTACACTATGCAAGTGCTCTGAGCCACCTCCCCCATTCTCTCCTTTGTTGATAGAAGAGTTATTGCAATTAAAACAATTTCTTTTGTACTGTTCAGCTTTTGATACATATTCAAATAAGAGCTTCAGTAATTTCCACATGTACATATCTCAAATGGAACTTTTAAATAATATTTTAAGTGTTGCATAATTTAGCTGTTCTCTGTCTGTGTGTTTTGTTGCACCTTACATGTTGCTCTAGTTACAAATTGAGAGTAGGCTACTTGTGGGATTTCATCTGTCTTTAGAAATGTAATTCTTTTGTGATGGGTTATCTTTTCCACGTTATTTTACTAATCTGTAGCTAAAAGTCATGAATCTGTAAAATTAGAAGGTAGCTCTCAAGCACCAACAGGAGGAGAGTGAGAAATTGTGTATTTAGTTGCTTAATCAGTTACAAGTGAGATTTCCTTTGACTCAAAGGATAACCAGTTATAATTTGTAATCTATATGTTGATGAAGAAAAGATTAAAAGGAAATTTTATTGAAGACAAATGGTAAATAACAGTAATGGATAAACAAGGAGATAATGCTCCCCAGATTGCACTCAGCTTCCAAAATTTCAAAACCAGAGGATGGTCAGAAAAAAAACATAAAACATAGTTTTGCTAAATAAAGACCATTCATTATTTGACTCAAGTTAGGTGGGTTTTCAGAGCACAAATTCAGAGACAAGCTACAGAGGAGAAAAGAAATGAATGAATTATGTTAGGTAAATAAAGTACACTTGGGGACTTAACCATTCTATTTATTGGTTCTATAAAGACTGTATGAAAGGAGTTAATGTCATTTGCAGCAAAGTGGATGGAACTGGAGAACATCATCTTAAGCAAACGAACACAAGCCACATAATGTGGAAAAGATAACCCATCACAAAAGAATTACATTTCTAAAGACAGATGAAATCCCACAAGTAGCCTACTCTCAATTTGTAACTAGAGCAACATGTAAGGTGCAACAAAACACACAGACAGAGAACAGCTAAATTATGCAACACTTAAAATACCATATGTTCTCATTCATATGTAGGAGCTGAATCTTAAAGGAAGAAAAAAATCCTATACATAAGTTGATATATAAAAAAGGTACAATTAAACTTAGCAAAGAAGGGACAATATAATAGAAAGAAGGAGAGAGGGAACCAGCAAAGGGAAGTGAAGATTGCAGAAGGCCAGATGGGGAGGCGAATCAATGTAGAGGGATAATGGTAAAGGGGATAATCTCAAAGTAAATGATGCAACTTCATGAGTACATTGGAAAAATAGGGGAATATAACCCTACTATGGATGTAAGTTTTACTGCATGTTAATCAAGTTGCTATAAACCTTTTAAGTTGATAAAAGTGTAACCAAAACTAATAGTTACATAATGGAAAAAGCCAGTGCTGTATTACTCTGTACCCCACCATCATTTACCAATAAGGGGAATAATAATAATAATAAAAAAGACTATGTAAAAGGCCTTGTCCTTTTCCTCTCACATCACTAAGAAAGTCTCCTTTTATCAAGCCCCGGGCTTAGAGAGTCTGGCAGAGTAAATTTCAAAGCAGCGATCAAGTAAACATTTGTTAATTCACTGGGTCCAGCCACATTTCTAGGGAGGCTAATCTTTTGCTACTAGTGAAACAAGACTGATGTTTGAAGGTAGATCTACTCATTTTCCCCTACCTGCAGTTTCATTTTTTATACATCTATACATCTAGTGATTCAATGTATGCATTAGGTATCTTCCTTGTTCCCAATTCTTTTGGAGCCATGTAACATTCCAAAGATGCTTGAGAGCAATGTGGGGGAATTTGCTTCAATAGCTATCATTAGGGCCAATCAATACCTGAAGATGATGATGAAGAAGTCATTAAAAGGGTTGCCTAAAATATGCTTGATTATTGTATTAGGTATTTGTGTAAGGCTTTGCTTTTCTGTATCTGGTAGACTCCTACTTGAACATCAAGATTCAGTGGTATTTCCTTTCTGAAGTTCTCCCAAAACTCAATGAAAACAAAATTAATAACTCCTCTGCAATGTCCCAATAATACTCTGTAGCTTATGATATGTATGGTATTATAATTGTCTGCTTAGAGATTATTATATTGTTTTGAAATTCTCATCCTCCTCAAGATCCTTGATACTAGTGGTAATTACAGCTCCTTGGTTTTATGCTTGGCAACCAATCAGGAATGATTCTGGCCCTCATGGGTGCTCTGTAAGGATTAGTCAAATAAGTGAATATATAGCATCAACCTCAATTCTTTAAAAAGATGCAGCTTATTTACATAATACTCGACTAGGTTCACCTGAGAAATAATTTACTAGTACAAATAGATGGCTCCTAAATTCTCTTTGAAAGCCATATTGATGTGACTTTTCTGGTTCTGCAGGCTTAGGTGTTAATAAACAAACATTTCCTTAAGCTGTGGGTGGACCTGTGCTACAAGGAGGTAGACTATCAGTGAGATGGTTAAACAACTAAATACAAAATTTCACACTCTCCTCCTGTTGGTTCTTGAGAGCTACCTTCTAATTTTACAGATTCATGACTTTTTGCTACAGATTAGTAGAAGTAACCTGGATAAGGTAACCCATCACAAGCCCAGTAAACTTTTCTCTCCCTCCAAAATGGGCATTTGGATTAAGGCAGCAAGAAATCGGAGCTGTACTATGTATGTACGGCTCAGTCTTGGAACTTGGGCTCACACATGTCTGATGCCAGCCATCTATTTTGGGTAGAATAGGATCCTAATTAAAGAACACATTTGCTCACCTGTTGCTCTGTGTACACACCTTTATTAAAGTTAGTTATTTACTTCTATATCTGTGGCCAGATGAAACTGTAATATTTGAGGAACAGGCCTCAGTCTTGTTTATTTTTATGTTTCTGTTGTCTCCCAAAACAATCCTGAAAACAATCAGCCACTGAAAACCCTACAAGTAGCAGAGAAGCACTGACATAGTATAGTGCCTGGCATGTGTCAGAGAGTGTTTCATTCTACTGTACATAGAGTTGCTATGAGTCAGACCCTACTCAATGGCTCCTAATGACAACAGCATCATCTGATATGGTACTTGATATTTTGATGGAAATGATTAAGGGAAAATAGTATAATTCCCTTCCTTTGTCCACTAGCCTGATTGATGTTTTTATTTCTCTCCAAATCTTTGCAATTCTAAGACTGAGTCTCTCATTGTCAGGCTTTTAAGGCCAAACATTTAAGGTCACATAAAAACATTGTCTCTTGATAAATATTTTTGGAGTGCTTAGTATGCTCCAGGTGCTTTGAGTACAAATACAGATGAGATACAGCTCTGACCTCAATGAGCTCATCATATTATTAAATAGCACATAACAACAGTCATTAGTTAATGGTCATCACAAGCAAATGGTTTTACTCAGAATTTGGCTGTCACTTAGCTCTGAGAAATGACTAGGATGGAACATATATTTGTATAAACTATGACTTAAGGGGAATAAAGTACTGTAAGCGTTTCCCATAATGAAATTGTTTTCCAAAAAAAGTGTCAAGTCTCAGAATTATGAATATTGAAAGTTTTACCAATAAATACATGTTAGTTAAAAAAATTGAAAATATAGTTTTAGTGCCTCTCAGGCTTAAAAAGATTTTTTTTTTTAGAGATCAATTGTCAGATTGACAGGCCAGTGACAACAAGTAAAGTCCCCTGAGGTCTTTTATTTTTAAGCACAATATAATATGGAAAAAAGTTAATACTTAGTAATAACTTTTCCAAACACAGGGGAAGGATGCTGAAATCATATTGTAGACTCAATTGCACTCTCTGCAGGGAGACCCTAATTGCCTTAATGTTGGAAGAGAGGAGAAAAACATAGCAGGCAGAATGCTGGTACCAGAAGAGAGTGGGAATTTTCTCACTTA
Organism: Pedetes capensis; assembly: GCA_007922755.1. Taxonomy (NCBI): domain Eukaryota; kingdom Metazoa; phylum Chordata; class Mammalia; order Rodentia; family Pedetidae; genus Pedetes; species Pedetes capensis. The sequence goes on along the minus strand of VMDO01008199.1, from coordinate 18,495 downwards.
CACTGTTAGCACATGCCAGTCTGTATAGTGAAGTTGCAGTTTACGCAAGAGCTGAGTTCTAAAGACAGTACAGAGAATAAACTTTCCAGCCACATGCTCCTTGTAAATCCTTGAGGGAGAAGTTTTGTTGGAGACTGTAGTCTCTTTAGAGTGTGATGACTTTGTTATATTGTAACTACTTTTCCTAGAATTCCTTTCCATGTATGGTTTTAGACCGGTTGGTCACAGAAAGAGTTTGCACATAATTTGGAAGGCAGCAGGGAGGTGGCCACTAGTATGTTTGTAAGTCTCAGGCCCTGGGAACTGTAGTAGCATGTGCCTATTGTCACTTATCCTCTGCTTTATGTGGTTGACTATAGGGTGGCAGCTGGGCTATGGCTTCTTCAGCTCCAGCAAGATCTATACGTTTGTTGGACCAAACGCACCTGTGGCTCTGTGATGAAAGGTGGCAGGTCTTTCTATAGGTCACCAACCTTATCAAGGCTGGAGATGGTGAGGGACAAATGCAGATTCCACTTTGTTCTCTGGACTCCAGTTTGCCTGCATGGGTTCTGGCTTCTCCTGTCCCATCTGCTTCAAATCCAGCTTTTCTTCTCAATACCAGCCTTGCTGAGCTACAGAAACTTCAGGCTCATTACCCAATGCTGTTGCAATATCCTTCCATAGAGTTCTCTACCAACTTCCATAATGGCGTAAAGTCTGATCATTGTAGTCCTTGTTTTGTGCCACTCAGAATGGTTCTACTTTTCCGCCTGAGCCCTAACTGGTACAGAGACTAAAACACATTTTTTGACAAGACACTGACAGGATTTCCCTTTTTCCTATCTTCACTCCACTCTACTGGGCATTTGATGAACCACTTGGCTTGAGTTTAAGAACCACCTTGTTCAAAAAGCGTATCTTTAAACCCTAGATTCACTTTTAGTGCAGTGAGATGTCCACACAGTAAGAGACACTTATAAGTTAAGGGAAAACCAGATTCCTGTTGCCCATCACAATCTCACCACAGGGCATGGCTCATTGAGTAGGAAGAGCATGCAAAATCAGCCAGACTGATTTAAGTAGTTTCTCTGTTTCCTTTATCTAGCAGATGTGGTTGAACTTCAGTAAGTAAATGCACATATAATGCCATGCCACTATAAGCACATTAGCTTCATCATCAGAACATGTTCTGCACTTCATTTTTAGTTTTAGTATTGATAGCTCTTTGCCCTCAAGTTATTTCACCCCTGGGTACCCTTGTGCTGTAGGAAACTATATTCCAGTCTTTTCCTTTCCTTTCCCTTGCCTGCCATAGGCCCCCTTTAGCTTGAATCTTCATTCCCAAAAGTCTACAATTTGAGATTTGCATGATTGTTTCTTCAGAGTTGTAAATGGGGCAAATTACCACTGTGGATTTTGTTACTGAAGTGAGCATGTTCAAGTCACTTGAAAACTTCATGAGAAATACTCCTAGTCTTGAAAAGTTTATAGGAGGATCAGGACTTATCCCATTGTTGAGGAAGAAGGGAAATGTTTCCTGGTAAACAGATACTATTTCAGTATTATCTCTTCAGAGTGGTGTAAATCTTATACTTGGCTGTGAGTTTTAATTAATGAACTGCCTACATTAAGGTTGGATTTCTTGATTTATTGAGATTTTGTTTCATTGACATTCTACTTAACTAAATCTATAAGACTCAATCTTGAATTACTGCATTGTTTCAACTGAAAACACACCTTCCAACAATATGACTTTCTTAATAGCAGCTATAGGAAAATAAACCTTTGTTCACTATAATAACATTAGAAAATTATGAAAATTCAGTATTTTTGTTTTTTCATCTCCTTACTTCTCTATCTAAAAATCTACAGAGGCTTGCCATTGCTTGGAAGAGAATGTCTCAACCTTTTTCCATCTGACATATGGCCCGAAGATTTCAGCTTGGCAGACTCCTCCATGTTTCACATTTCTGAGGAGGCATGCACTCAAGATTACATGTGTAACCTATATCCATCTGGCCTCCAGTGCACATACGTGAGGTCACAGTTTAACCCAGAACCTCTTGATTGATAGCTTCCACCTGCAGAAGAGCAGGATGCCCTTCTCAGGTTCCTTCTAATTTCTTTGGGGCATCTCTTCTGGTATTTCACACAGGCTCCCAGCCTTGTGCATGTGTCTGGCCTGTCTTCATCTCTAGTCTGTTTGATCCCTGCTCTGGCCAGGGCCTGATATTTCCATTGCCATGCTGACTTCGAGGTGACTTGATCCTTTAATACCAGTCTAACAGACTACCTGTAGCTGTATCACTGTGGCATCTGATCCCATCAGATCTTGGAAGCTAAGCAGGGTCAATGGGAGAAGGACATGGCAATCCACTCCTGAAACAATCCTGAGGACAATCAGCCATTGAAAACCCTATGAATAGCCGAGAAGCACTAACAGTAATGTTTTGCCTGTTGTACGCAGGGTCTCTATGAGTCAGACAGACTCAATGGCACCTAACAACAGACCAAGCCCCTTTCCTAATTTCTTTCCATCCTTAGTGAGAGCAGACTTTGATGTCAACCTAAAATTGACTAAATGTCAGGAAAACAGAGGAAACCAAAGAGACTTATGGCTGGTTATTAAATGTGGAGGCTCTTGGAGTCATCCATTATAGCTCGCCATCCTTCTGGGGAGTCTTATTTAATGAGTCCCTGGCCATAGAGTTTCCTTCCCAAGTAGTGGCCACCAGCTACTCTCTGAGTGTGTGAGCTACCCTTGCTACTACTCAAGCAGCTTGGATATTTTGGGCTCTAAGCCTAAGAAATCAAAGCCCAGAGAAGGCATTCCCTCCTCATCTCCTTTTCCCAATTCTCACTCTCAGTACCCGGATGTACCTCTTCCCAGGATGACTGTGAGTGGAAAAGTCCTCTTTCACTAGGTCACATCTCATTTCCTATCCTCAGGGAGGCCTTTGTCTTCCAAGTATAATATAGTGGAACCCAGCAGTCCAACTCCACATAATGAATACACAGATGTAGAAATATCATGTCCTTATATTTACTTCTTCCAAATTACAAAAAGGAAGAGCTTCTTCTTTTCTAATTCTTAAAATTGGGGTTGAGTAGTTTCTAATGACATCATGTAAGATGTTTATTTTTTCCCCTCCAAATATAGTCCACCATTTCTCTGTGCACTTTTGCAGTATGAAGTGAAAGTTGTGCTTGTATGTTTCTCCTGTGGTCTTAGCTCCTAATTCTTCAAAGCAACTACTTAATTAGAAGAAGCCTAGATATTTTAGCCTGTAGCCATGCCACTGTGGTGTCCAATTCCATCAGATCTTGGAAGCTGACCAGGGTCAGACCTGGTTAGTACTTGGATGGGAGACCATCTGGGAAGACCAGGTGTACTGTAGGCTTGGGAGAAGGACCCAGCAACCCACTCCCAATAAACAAACAGCCATTGAAAACCCTATGATTAGCAGAGAAGCACTGACAATAGTGTCTTATCTGCTGTATGTGGGGTTGCTATGAGTTGGACACTGACTCGACAGCACCCAACAACAACTAGATATCTTAAGGCAAGTAGTTTGTTTAGATTGCAAGACACAATCGAGATACATACTCAGAATAAACTTCATTTCCAGGAGAAATTATTTTCAGAATATACATTTCCTTTAAACATAAAAAATTCTTGGGGCTGGGTGTAGGTCAGTGGTAGAGTGTTTGCCTAGCTTGTGTGGAGCCTTGGGTTTGATTTCTAGTAATATGAGGGAAGTATATGAAATTTTTTACTTTAGACTCATAGCTCCTCAAGTTTTTCCATGTCATTTGCATTATTAAATAGCCATTAATACCAGTATATCCATCAGTATAGTACAGATTATGCCATAATAACAAATAATCCTTAAGTCTTAAGTGGCTTAAAATAACAAAGATTTACTTCTCACTTCCATTATATTTCCATCTGAGGTTGGCACGGAGGCTGTACTCATTGTAAGTATGCAGGACTTGGGATGGTGGAGTAGTTTTCTTCTCAAACACTACCAATCTCTGTGTAGTGAGGACAGAGTCCCTTAAAGGTCCTTTCACTGGCTATTTAGTGCTTCCATCTCAGTGACACATCCATCACCTAGTTACAAGAGAGAGAGAGAGGAAGCTTGTTTCTACAATGGCACTACCCTGATCACTTTTCTGAGATTTGAAACATGACATTCAGCTGTGATTATCTCATGGTCAATGATAATAGCTGAGATCTGTTGAGGCTTACCACGGTTTTATACTAAAAATATATTACTCAAGTGTTGTAGTACAACATTGCTTTTCATTTATAACTAATTTTAATCTTAATAACAATCTCATGATATAAGTACTATCCTTATGCTGACTTGACAGATGTAGAAACTGAGATACAGAGAGGACGAATAATTTGTCATGGATGGACAACTATTAAGTGCCAGAGCCATGATTTGAATTTATTCAGACTGGATTCCTAGGCCACAGTCTTAACCACGGCACTATATCCATTCTATTTAACTTATCAAAACCAAGTTCATCATTGCCTGCCATCTCCCCCTGCTGTTACATCTGCTTTTTCTACATTGTTCCTAATTTGGGTAAAGGTTGGCTCCTAAAGTAGAGTTGACCTTAATGATAGGAATGGAGTAACGCCACAAGAACCCCCATTTGTTGATATGGCACAACTCAAAATGAGAAGGAGCAACTGTAAACTTCCATTAGTAATTGAAACATGAAATGTAATTAGTATGAATCTAGGAAAATTAGAAATTGTCAAAAGTGAAATGGAGCACATAAACATTGACATTCAAGGCATCAGTGAGCTAAAGTGGACTGGTTTGGGCCATTTTGAGTCAAATAATCATATAGTCTACTATGCCGAGAAGGACAACTTGAAGAGAAATGGGGTTGTATTCATCATCAAAAAAGACATCTCAAGATCTATCCTGAAATGCAATGCTGTCAGTGGTAGAATAATATCTATATACCTACAAGGAAGGCCAGTTAATATGACTACTATTCACATTTCTATACCCACCACTAAGACCACAAATGAAAAAAGGGAATTCTTTTAACCAGCTTCTGTAGTCTGAAATTAATGAAACATGAAGTCAGGATGCACTGATAATTACTGGTGACTGGAATGCAAAAGTTGGAAACAAAGAAGAAAGCTCAGAAATTGGAAAATATGTGGTTGATGATAGAAATGATACTGGAGATCACATAATAGAATTTTGTCAGACCAATGATCTCATTATGAATACACTTTTTCACCAACATAAATAGTGACTATACACATGAAATTCACCAAATAGAACACACATGAACCAAATAGATTGCATTTGCTTACAGAGGTGGTGGAAAACCTGAGAATCAAAAGTCAAAACAAGACCAGTGCTGATTACAGATCAGACCATCAACTGCTTGAATGCAGGTTCAAACTGAAACCGAAGAAAATTAGAACCAATGTATGAGAACCAAGGTATATCCCACTTGAGTACAGAGAGTTCAAGAAGAGATTTGATGTGATAGACACTAATGATTGAAGACCAGATGAGTTATGACAGGGCAACAAAGACATCATTCATGAGGAAAGCAAAAGGTTATTAAAAAGACAAAAAAAGAAAAGACCATATTACATGTCAAAACAGACTCTGACACTTGCTGTTGAATGTTGAGCAGCTAAAGTAAAAGGAAGACATGATGAAGTTAAAGAACTAAACAGAATATTTCAAAGGACAGCTTTTTTGTTTGAGAAAACAAAATCAAATATTATAATGACATGTAGATAGAACTAGAGATCATCATTAGGTGCCGTCAAGTCGTGTCTGACTCATGGTGACCGTCATAGGGTTTCCAATGGCTGATTGTTTCGGGATTGCCTCAGGAGTGGGTTGCCACATCCTTCTCCCATTTTTGTGGTGCCGGCAATCAAACTCAGGACTTCGGAGACTGCAGAGTGGCGCTCTACCAACTGAGCTAAATCCCAGCCCCTGAGCTAAATCCCAGCCCCGAACTAGAGATAGGAAACCAAAAGGGAAGAACACACTCCATTCTTCTCAATCTTAAAGAACTGAAGAAAAGTTCATACCTCTAGTGACAACAGTGAAGGATTCTATAGGGAAAATATTAAATGATGCATGAAATAACAAAAGAAGATAGAAGGAATACACAGAGTCATTATACCTAAAAGAACTGGTGGATGATCTACCATTTCAAGAGGTTTCATATGATCAGGAATCAATGGTATTGAAGGAAGAAGTGGAAGCTGCCCTGAAGGCATTGGCAAAACACAAGGCTCAAGGAATTGATGTAATACCAACAGAGATGTTTCAAGAAACAGATGCAGCCCTGGAGGTGCTAACTTGATTATGGCAAGAGATTTTGAAAACAGCTACCTGGCCAATTGACTGGAAGAGATCCATAATTGTGCCTATGCCCAAGTAAAGGGATCCAACTGAATGTGGTTATTATTGAACAATATCATTAATATCCCACATAAGCAAAATTTACCTACAGGTCATTCAAAAGTGACTACAGTAGTATATTAGTTGGGAACTGTTGGAAAATCAAGCCAGATTCAGAAGAGGGTGTGGAACCAGGGACATCATTCCTGAGTCAGGTGGATAATAGCTGAAAGCAGAGAATATCAGAAAGAAGTTTGACTATGTTTTATTGACTAGGCAAAGGCATTTGTGTGGATCACAACAAATTATGGATAACATTGTGAAGAACAGGAATACCAGAACACTTAATTATACTCACCTGTACATGGACCAGGAGGCAATTGTTCAAACAGAACAAGAAAACACTGTTTGGTTTAAAGTTGAGAATGGTATACATTAGGGTTGTATCATTTCATCTAATCTTTTTAATTTCTATGCTGAGCTAAAGCTGGACTTTATAAAGAAGAATATGGCATCAGGATTGGAGGAAAATTCATAAACAACCTGCCTTATGCAGATGGCACAACTTTTCTTGCTAAAACAGAAGATTTGAAGAATTTGCTGATGAAGATCAAAGAACATAGCCATCAGTATGATTTGTGCTTCAACATCAAAAAACAAAAATCCTTACAACTGTATCCATAAACAACCTCATGATAAATGGAGAAAAGATTGAGATTGTCCAAGATTTTGCTTTACCTGTTTCTACAACAACCATGGAAGCAGCAGTCAAGAAATCAAAGGACATATTGCATTAGAAAAAACTGGCAAAAGACCTCTAAAAGAGTTGAAAGTAAAGATATCACATTGAAGACAAATGTGTGCCTTACTCATGCCATGGTATTTTCAGTTGCATCATATGCTTGTTAGGCTGGCCATTGAATAAAGGAGACAGAAGAGTTGATGCTTTTGAATTATTGTGCTGGAGGCGAATATTGAATATACCACAGAATGCCAAAAGAACCAACAGATCTGTTCTAGAAGAAGCGCAGAGTGCTCTTTGGAAGCAAGGAGCTAAGCTGCATCTGATATATTTCGGACATGATGTCAGGAGGGACCAAACCCTGGAGAAGGACATCATGTTTGGGACAGTGGTGGGTCAATGAAAAATAGGAAAATCCTCAACAAGGGGGATTGACACAATGACTGCAACAGTAGGTTTATACATGAAAATGATTGTGTGCCTAGCACAGTGTCAGGTAGTGTTTTGTTCTGTTGTACTTAGGATTGCTATGAGTCAGACCCTCTTCCATGGCACCCAAGAGCATCACCGGTTACCTCATTACAAATCTCAGAAATCTGAGAACTGACCTGGATTCCTCTTTCCCTGAACTTCCACCTTCAATCCAAGCTGGCTTTTAAGACTCATCTCTATACTGTCCTCACCTTGGTGGTACAGATCCCCCTAATGATCTTTGAACTACATCCCTCTATAGTCTGCTATCCCACAATTTAGTCAGCATGAACTTCTGAGAATATGTATATGAAGAATTGGATTGTATTACTCCCTGGCTAAAAACCCTCCACTCACTTCCATTTCCTAGCAATGAAGGTCTGAAATTTTATTAGTATTCCTTCTGCTGGAACACCCTACCACTACTCTAACTTAAGTAACTATGACAAATTTTCTTTTAAGTGTCACTTTTTTTTTTATAGATACTTCCAGATTGGATCAGGCTCACTCTTTTAATGCGTCTACAAAGAGATGTACTCTTTTTAAACACCTATCAATCGCACATATGGACTTATTCAGGGTTTGCTTTCATCATCAGCCAATAACTTCACAATGGTAGGAAGAGTGCTAAATTTGTTCTTCAATGTGTCTGTGGCCCCTTTACCCAATGCTTGCCATGAAGCAGGGCATTCAATATATGTTTATGAAAGTGCATATTACTAGCAGCATATTATTTGCAATTTGATTCATGGCTGATCATAACTCCTTTTACTGGCTAAGAGTGTAATGAGGTGGGAGATGTCTGGGCTCTGACCTCCAGCCCAGGTTTCGGTGCCAGATTACCACTGACACAAGTGACAGTGGGCTCCACTGTTGATCTCATCAGTAAATGGGGGAGAAAAGATACTTCAAAGAGTTGGCTTGGAAATTAAATTGTGTAATGCAAATTTCCTTCCTTAAGCTTTCCCCCAGGAGGCTCTGCAGCAATCTCACTCCCTGAAGTTTTCTAACATCACCTTTTGCTAAGGCCTCAAGACAACAGTTCTGTCTGTGCCTCTCTCTATACCAGAAAGGCCATCTAATTTTTCTTGCCAGTTTATGTCCATTTTGTGAAAATCCAGCTCAACATTCGCCTTTTAAACTGGATTTTCCAATATGTTTCTTTTTGTTTCCTCAACATTTAAATAGAGTTCACTTTATATTTACTTGCACTTGGGCACAGCTGGTTTTGTGGGTATTTTCCAGTTGATGACCTGGATAAGGGGACAATTGGCTAGAGGTGGTTCCTTTGTGCCATATGCCACAAAGTGCTTTGTGTAAAGTTGGCAAGCAAAATGGCAATCCATTGTTGTTGAGTTAATTAATTTATTCACTCATTCTGTTTAGGAAGCAGAAGGTGTCCTAATCATGTTTGTTTCTGACAGTTCTAAGTCTTAGCCAGGACTGTTTTAAACAGGAGAGGAGCTCATGTTGACAGGTTTTGATGTAGCTACTTTTAGCCTCTATTTTGCGTAATTTGACATATAGACTAACTGGGAGGTATCTTCTTTTTTAAACTTGTTTCTCTTACACACACTACTTTGGTGAGAGGGAAGAACTATATTAGTTAAAACTGAATATGCCAAAAAATACTTTGAAACATACCAATTTTTTAAAAAGTCAATAGAAAAGAAGCAAATAACAGAAATAGTTCTATACCTGTTAAATACGTGGAATCCATAGTTAAAAGCCTCTATGCCTATAACCTGCCCGAACTAAAAAGAATGAACAAAAAAAAACCCCTCTCGGCCTAGATGGCTTTACTAGTGAATTCTACTAAACATTAAAAAAACATAAAACCAAAACAAAAAGCCAACCAATTCTACTCAAATTTCTTCCAGAAAATTGAAGACAGAATATTTCCTAACTCATTTGTGCAACCAGCATTATCTTGAGCGCTATCCAATAGCCCTCATGAAAAATAGGCAAAAATCCTTAATAAAGTATTAGCAAATTGAATCTAGTAATATCTACAAAAGTTAGTATAACATGACCATGCAAGGTTTAACCTGGGGGTGCAAGATTATTTTGACTACAATTCACTATATCAATAGTCTGAAAAAAGAAAAGTCATACGATTGTCATAATAGGTGCAAAAAAAGAAAATTTTAAAAATTGAAGATCTATTCATGAAAGAAAACCTAAAACTCTTAGCAAATGAGGAACAGAGGGGAATTCCTTCAACCTAATAGTGTGCATCTATCAAGAAATCTAAAGGCAAAAACAAAAACCTTAATGGTGATTGACTAAATATTTTCCATCTGAGATCAAGACCAAGGAAATATTTCTACTATTAGCACATCTTTTCAAAACTGGATAACAAGTGTAATAAGGCAAGTAAAACAAACTAAATATGTCAGTTTCCCCCAAATTAATAAGGTGTAATTCCAATAAAAAACCCCAGATTAAACAAATTCATTCTAAAAATTTTAGGCAAAAGCAAAAGATGTAAAATAGCTACAATTTTGAAAAAGATCAAATTTGGGGGACCAACCATGGTTGATTTCAAGACTTACTATTAAGTTATGTTAATCAAGACAGCATGGTACTGGCAAAATAATAGACACATGGGCCCACTGATCAGAGCAGAGTATAGAAGTAGAGTGTCCAAAGGTTAATTGATCTTACCAAAGTTACCAAGCAACATAATGTTGTTGGTGGTGTTCTTAGATGCCGTTGCATCGAGTCTGACTCATAGTGACCCTCAATGGGTTTTCAATGGCTAATTGTTTTGGAGTTGTTTCGAGAGTGGATTGCCATGTGCTTCTCTTGTTTTTACAGTGCTGGGGATTGAACTTGGGTCCTCAGAGAATGTGGAGCAGTGCTCTACCCACTGAGCTAAATCCCAGCCCAACTGTCAACATAATACAGAAAAAAAATATAGCTTTTTCAATGAATGAGCTGGAGTATTTTGATATCCACATGTAAAATGTGAACCTTGATCCATACCAATATGGATATTTAAAATTAACTGGAAATTTATTGAAGATCTACATTTAAAAATAAAATTGTGAAATTATTGGAAGAAAACATAGAAAAAAAATCCGTGACACTGGGGTCAGGAAAAGTTTTCTTAGGAAAAAATATCCCCAAAAAAGAGATTCATAAAAGAAAAATGTTAATAAATTAGATTTCATGAAAATTTAAAACTTCTGCTTTCTAAGTGAGATTGCAAAGAGGATGAAATGGCAAGCCAAAGACAGAGAAAATATTTGTGAAATACCCATCTGATAAAGGATTCCTAGCCACATTATATGCACAACTCTCAAAACTCAATAAGAAAACAAATCAATTAAAAGCAGGCAAAAGATTTGAACAGATAATTCAACAAAGAGGAAGATAAATATGCCAAATAAGCACATGAAGAGATGTTTAATATCATCAGTCATTGTTGTTGTTGTTAGGTGCCGCTGAGTCGGTATCCGACTCATAGCGACCCTCACAGGGTTTTCAATGGCTGTTTCTGGATTGCCTTGGGAGTGGATTGCCAGGTCCTTCTCCCACTTTTGTGGTGCTGGGAATTGAACTTGGGTCCTCAGAGACTGCAGTGCAGCACTCTACCAACAGAGCTAAATCCCAGCCCGTCGTAGAGAAATGTAAATTAAAAGCACAATGAGATACCACTACATATCTATTATATTGGCTCAAACAACAATGGACTAATAATACAAAATGCTTGGGAAGGTCTTGAGTAACTGCAGCTTTCAGACATTGATTGGTGGGAATACAAAATGATTCTTTTGATTTTACGCATATACTTGCCATATAATTCAGAAAATCTACATTTTGGTATTTACTCATTTGAAATGAAGTCATAAGTCTATACACAAACCTGTAGTGGATATTGATAGCATCTTTAGTCATAATCACACAAACAAGATAAAAAACATAAAATACTGGTTGAATAAATACATTGTGGCACATCCATGTAATCATAATGGAATACTATTCAGCCACAAAGAGAATGAACTACTAATATACTCACAACATTGCTAATTTAAAAGCATCTTGCCATGTGAAAGAAGTCATAGTCAAGGGCTCTTATACCTTATTATTCCATTTATATGACATTCTGGAAAAGGCAGAAAGAGAAATTAGGTTTATGAGTATCAGGTTGCCAGGGGCTGGAGCAGAGATAGGGGACTGAAGGATCGTTTTAAGATGATGAAAATACTCTCTACTTTGACTGGTGGGGTTTATATGACTGCATAAACTCCTCAAAATAGATAGAACTGTATGTTTTAAGAGATGAATTTTATAATTTGTCAATTATATTTTGTAGGGCACTGCCTAGAGAGGCAATTCACCCTGGGGCCTATCTAGAACTGAGGCTTCTTCCCCGGGCAGTAACCTTTGCCCTACATCCAGGCACTCCTGGGTGTCAAGCTCCCAAAGATGGTGCTGGCATCCAACTCCTCTCCTCAGATCCCTCAACACCTGATTGGCTGTTTCCAAACCACCAAACAGCTCCTGATTGGACCGTTCAGGAACCATCCCCAATTGGTCCTTTTTAAAAACCCAAATTTGCATATCTCCCCTGATTGGCCAAGGCCTGTATGGAGTGGCAGTCTCTGATTGGACCCTGGTTAGCCCCTCAAGGGGATATCAGGGTGGTACACGGAGCAGTCAGGGTCCATTCCATCAACTGGGACAGATGAAGCGATAAAGAGCTATGTTGAGCTGAGCACTTGGAGTTGGTGTCTTCACTGGAAGAAAGAAGCAAGGAACCATGGTGGGCATAAACCTCCAAGCTGTCCCCAGGGACTGGTGGAGTAGCCGTGGGGATAAGCCTCCTTTCCAGGCGATTTGGTTCCTCGGTGCTCGGCTCCCCCTCACCAGATGACAGGTCTTCGGGAGGCTGGTTCCCACTCATGGCCAGAGTGAGTCCAGCAGCAGGGCAATGCCCCATAATACTTTGGTTGAAAGACTGACATTTTATGGGCCTCCTAAAGAAAATGTGTGAATGAAATTACAAAAGGATCAAAATCAGCTCAATTTGGCTATTCCAAACTCTCTTCTGCTCCAGCTGCTCCTCCAAATACCATCACACCTGGCACTGGGGTTATGGGCATGAACAGGTGGATTCAAGAGGGAGGGAGGAAATCACTTTCTGAGCATTATCTCAATACTTTGGATGAAAATGCCTAGCTTCTAATGGAGAGAATTCTATCCTACTTTAAGACAATTTTTTTCTTTTCTTTCTTTCTTTCTTCCTTCCTTCCTTCCTTCCTTCCTTTCTTTCTTTCTTTTTCTTTTTTTTTGTTTATTACTCTCAAATTTAAAGAGATCTATTTGGCTTGAATACTTTTAAATTAACCCATTTTCCTAGTGGGTTAAAGCCTTCTTAAGAAGGAATGTTTGTCTTTCCCAATTTTCGTATTTCATCAAATTCACAAATCCTATATTCTCTGACTTGGATAATTTCTTACCCGTATCACAATGTGTGCATCTCAAAAACAATAGTCTTATCCTGATAGTATGAATAAAATTTCCAGCAAGTTTTGCTAAAAATACTTGCCAGAAATTGTGATAGGTAGCAATTGCACAACCATGAAAAATTGTGATGGAAGATTCAAAAGATTCCTGCAGCTTTCCAAGCTAGTGTCACAGCTGTGGAATGGTTCTAAGCAAAAGAGTTTGGGTCAAAATGATCCTGGGTATTTGTGTTTTGGGAGACTTTCTTTTCTCTTTCATACAGTCTCAATAGGAGGACTCATCAAACATATTTCATATCCATGTTGTGAAATACTCCTGAAAATTCAAAGAATAACACCAAGGGGTCTTATTTCAAATATTGTACTTCACCGTTGTAAGCATGATGGCCAATTATTTTCCATTTTATACTTAAGGCCGGATCTCTTACAGGGACATGAATGGAGGCCTAGGTGAATTTATAGACATTAATAAAAACTGGGGCTGGGGTTTAGCTCAGTTGGGAGAATGCTGCTCTGTACTCTCTGAGGACTCGGGTTCAATCCCCAGCTCCACAAAAATGGGAGAAGCACACAGCAACCCACCTCTGAAGCAATCCTGAAACATTCAGCCATTGAAAACCCTATGAGGGTTGCTATGGGTCAGACTCTACTTGATGGCACCTAACAACAACAACAACCAAAACAAATGTATGACAACAAAATATTTATAATATCTTCTTGGACTTCCACAATTAAAAAATTTCCAGTTAAAAAAATTGTATCTGAGATTTTGACAGGGAAGTAGTCATCCTGCTTAGAAGGTAAAGATGAGCTCAATAAAAGTCTAACCCCAAAAGTTCTGCACCAGTTTTCAACAAATTAGTTTTAACTGTAACACGTTTGTTATTTTTTATGAGATCAATATGGAGGTATTTAGTGGCATGAAAATAATGGAGAAGATGTGATTGTATGAAAATTAAGGGTTTGGGGAAGGTGTTTTTTTTTGTTATTTGTTTATTTATTTATTTATTGTTTTGAGACAGAGTTGCACTACTGAGTCCAGGCTTACATGGAACTCACAATCCTCCTACCTTAGCCTCCTGAGTGCTGGCATTATCGATTTGTGCCACCATGTCAAGCTGAAAAGTAAGTTTTAAAAGTATATCAATAATAATTACTGGAAACTCAACTACTCAACTAAGAACCACATTCCATTTCTCAAACCATCAGGGAGACTTTTATTATGAGCTGTTTATCTCTATTTTAACTTTTATGTAACATTTTTATTAAAATGGAATGAATTGAATTCTGTGGAGCAGGACTTCATGTAAAAATCAGTATGCCAGAGTATGATTCTTACCAAGCACAACTCATCATGGAATGCAAGGAAAGCTCCCATACCATAGACTTTCCATGTTCAAGACAGCTACCCTGACAACAATCTCTGTCTCTGTCTCTCTAAGATGCCTAAACTCAAGATTGCCTAGACAGAACTCTTGAACTTTACCTCCAAAAACTGCTTTTCCATCTTTTTCAGTGCTTCTGCTTAAAAATAATTGTTGTATTATTTATTTTTCTTTTCATGTCTCAAATTTAACATATCAGCAAGTCTCAAATACACCTCAAATTGGTAACTTTTCTACATCTCCATGGCACTGGCCCAAGCCACCATCTTCTCTCATCTCTAGCAGAGGTTGACAAACTTGTTTGGTAAAGGCCCAGATAGCAAATATTTTTGGCTCTGCAGGCCATGTGGTCTCTGAGGCAAATGCCCAACTCTGTCATTTTAGCACAAAAGCAGCCACAGACTATGCCTAAACAAATGGGTGTGGCTGAGTTCCAATAAAATTTCATTTGCCAAAGTAGACAATTTGAAAGTAGTTTCCTGGCCCCTGATATAGACTATTTCATTGAGCTTCTAACTCTCCACATCCACCCTTGTTCCCCTTGAATTCTTTATAATGCAACCAGAATTATCTCTTTGCAAGTGAAATCTGATCACTGCACATCTACCAATGACTTTCCATTGCTCTAAGATCTAGAATTCTTACCATGGCCACAGACTGTGTTTTCTGATATTATTCTGGCTACGTCCTCTAAGTTTCACTCTCCTTAATCTCTGTGTGTCACCCTCAGGGACTATACTTTGTTCTTGAAATACTCTCCCCACTGTTGTCCCCCGCCCCATTTAACTCTTATTTATTCTCTACTGTATGCATCCCTTCAGTATATGCCATTCACTGAAAAAGGCCTTTGACCACTACCTTCATTCAAACTAGATTAGTTACCCCAGCAAATTTTCCCTTCATAGCAGTTGTAATTAAATAGTTCATTTTATAATTATTTGTTTAATGTTTTTCCCATTCAATAGTAAGTTCCCTGAGGCTATGGAACCACATCTTGTTTATTACTGTATCTCCTTGGTCTACATGATACATAGCACATATGAGGTGTGATCAAAACATATGCAAATGTTTAAAAAAATACAGTAAAAGACACATTGCCATAAAACCCCCCTTAAAATACGTCCCCTTGCTTCAAGCACATTCATCTCATTGTTCCTGCCACTTTCCAAAGCAGTTCTGGAAGTCCTCTTTCTTGAATGTCTTTAGTTGTATTGTCTCAGCCTTGATGTTTGGAATTGACTCAGAACATTTACCTTTCATGTTCATTTTGAACTAGAAGAGCCAGAAGTCACACAGTGGCAGATCCAGTGAAAAATGTGGATGAGGACACACTGTAATGTTTTTATTTGACAAAAATGCCATACTAGAAGTGATATGAGACATGGAGCATTGTCATGATGGAAGATGAAACTAAAGACACTCACAAAAGAAGACTTGCAGAACTGCTTCAGAAAGTGGCAAGTACGATGGGATAACTGTATTTGAAGCCAGGGGGAGGATTTAGAGGGGGATTAATGGCAATGTGTCTTTTACTGTAATAATTTCTTTAAAATCTAACCACTCACTATATTTTTTTTATCATACCTCATAGATCAGTTAGTAATGTAACTGGCGGCAATTAACCTAATTGTAATAGCTGAACCAAATAGAGATTTAAGGACTATTACCCATGTTATTATGCAGGGAAAAGGCTGAAAATAGGAAGTTCAGGGCTGATGTGGTATCTCCATAATGTCATCACATCTCACTGAGCCACCTCTTTTTCAGCTTTGATCTATTATGGTTGGAAGATGGCTGTGGTGGTTTCAGGAATTGCACCTGCATTCTGGATAGAAAGGTCAAAGATACTGCCAGATGAGCAGCAATATTAAACAAAACAAACAAAATAGAACAAAACAATTCTTCTATTTGTGTTTCATTTTCTAGACTTGGTAACATGGCAACCACTGGTTGCAAGTGAATCTGGGGGAGGGGCTTACTATTTTACAGAACCTGCTGGCATTTTAAAAGTAGTGGGATGATATTAGTAAGGAGTAAAGAGAATAGAAATATTGAGTATCTTTCCTAGTAAGCAGGTTCACTAAATGGTTTTTGAATAACCAAACAAAAGACCTCAAAGCTAATCTGAAGCTGAAACAATTCTAATGCAGAAAAAGCATTTGAATTACAATGGTACCTAGACCTATATCAATTTTCCTCTTATCTATAACAGATTTTGCTCCTGTGCTTAATTTTATCTGTCTTTATTTTCCATGATTGTTTTCAAGGCTCAGGAAAAAGGCAATTAGAAGGACAAAATTCAAACTTGCAACATTATTCGATGATTGTGGTTTTTGCTCCTGTAGATATTTTCAGACAATGCTCTATTGCTATGGCTTTACTAATACATACATGTTAAGCCAACATTATTTTGTTTGGAAATACCTTATTACAAGATTATAATATATAAATATTTTAGCAGTAATAACATGGGTAATGGTCCTTAATGGCTTCATATGCCTATGGGCTTCTGGTTTAGGATATGGTATTACTTCTCCAACAACACTATAAAAATCTGATTTTACGTTGCCCTGCTGTGAACATCTTTAAGTCAAACAGCAAAAGCAACGCCCTTCTCTTATTTAATTTTTTAATAGCTCCCTAACCTACATTCAGAAGACTGTATATAAAATGCAACCAGGAGACAGTCTTAATAACAAAACCATCCACAATCTTGTGCTTGTTTTCTTTTTCCAGTTCTGATTCTGTTTAGGAAAGTGGAAATTGGATTTTTCTGTATTAAAAATTGGAGCAAAGATATATTTTTAGGATTGAGGTATACTATTAAGAATTATACAATGCTTAATAGTACTTGAGAACTCGTCATCTGGAAAACGTAAATCATTTCACAAATAGCCAGTGTCTGGACCTGCTGGGCTGCTCAGCACTATGGCCTCTTTTCTTGGTCAGCATTTTCTGACTTCCTTTTGGGGAGTCAATTCTCCCATGTACGAAGATTTTCTGGGATTGCTAGGACTCAAGCTGGAAGCTGAACATCTTTCCTAAGACTTTAGGCCACTTCTGTGGTTGGGGTTCATTTATCAGACTGCTACTAGTGAGTGAGGACATCCAGAAGCTTCCTTGGTTCCTTGTATGACTTGACTCCAGCCCCCCTTTGATTCTGCGAGATTGTTTACATCCTTCCAACAAATTCCTTTTCTGCAATCAAAGAGCGTTGATGATACAATTTACCAGACTAAAATGTGAACCTCGTGACGCAGGGGTTCTGGCAGAACCTCTTAGAATTACCCAGCCCTCCTTCTTCTTGACTCTTAGATTCCTGATTTTATTCAAAGTGGAAAAACGTCCAGTGGAACATATTTAGCCTCTCATGTTGATTGGAAGCCTGGGGTAGCCATTTGCTGTAGCTCTAGTCAGTGCCTTCTGCACAGAAGTCTGACAGACAATGCTGTGAAACCTCCACTTCCCAACTTGAATATTGCCCTTACTTCTTCTCTTACTCCTTCTGCTTATTTGGAATGCAGACACAATTCCTCACTGTCGATGTGTATCTTGTGAAATGAAATGTCAAGTATGAGTATGAAAACCAGCCTTTGCAGGAAGTTGAGTGGAAGGCAGAAAGAGCCTGGGTCCTTGGTGGCATCACGGCACACCCACCGACCCTGGCTGCCTCCCTCATAATTTTTTTGGTGGAAGTCATGAGACCCTCCTTGGAAGAGCCTCTGTAGTGCAGTTTTCTATTATTTAATGTCAGACATGTTCACAATATTGGGTGTTTTGTTTATTTCATTAAGTGTCTTAAACCCTGACCCTAAAACAATGCCTGGATATATTGTTGTTATTGTTGTTGTTTGGTGCTGTCCACTTGAGTCTGACTCATAGTGACCCTATGTACAGCAGAATAAAACACTCCCTGATTCTGTGCCAGGCACATGATCTTATTTATATGTAAGCGTATTGTTGCAGACACTGTGTCAATCCATCTAGTTGAGGATTTTCCTTTTTTTCGTTAACCTGCCACTCTCCCAAACATG